>JAEAOA010000314.1:605000-612500 GCA_016746295.1 Potamilus streckersoni
ACCAAAAGCGTTTTGTCCGAGACACCCGATTGTGTTTCGGTAACATTGCAATATACCATAATTCAATAAATAAGTTTATATAGTTGTGCTCATTTCATATGAAATTTATGAAACTTGACGTATAATATCAACGTTTGCTCGCCATGGCTTGGAATTTATCAATTATCAACCGATAAATTTTGTCTAAAACGAATATTCGTGTAAGATGCATACAAAATGCTGTATATTATATACACACACATATATACACACACACACACACAAAAACACACACACATAAACACACACACATATATATTTATATTATATTACTTGTGTAAGATGCGGTATATATCTACTTCTTTTAAATACTATATAATGCTCAAGTAATATTCTGTATTTTACTCATAGAATGCTATTTTTACTCATGCAAGATGCTGTATATTACTCCTGTATCATGCTGTATTTTACTCATATAGAATGCTATTTTTACTCATGCAAGATGCTGTATATTACTCGTGTATCATGCTGTATTTTACTCATATAGAATGCTATTTTTACTCATGCAAGATGCTGTATATTACTCGTGTATCATGCTGTATATTACTCATATACGTTGCTGTATATTACTCATATACGTTGCTGTATATTACTCATATACGTTGCTGTATATTACTCACGTAAGCTTCTGTGTTTTATTCATGTAAGATGTATATTGCTCATTTAAGATGTATATTACTCGTTTATGATATTGTATTTTACTCATTTAAGATGCTTTATATTATTCACTGAATTTGTATTTTACTTACGTAAGATGTGTTACTGATGTATGATGTTGCATATTACTGATTTACGCTGTATGTTGCTCAAGTTTAGTGCTCTTTATTATTGTGCATGACGGTAAATATAATTCATATACGATGCTATATATTTCTCTTATAAAATCCTGTATATTACTGGTGTAAAATGGATGTTATTCATTAGCTGTATATTAATCATTTATGGCGATGTACACTGCCGGATTTAGGCATAAGCTAGACAAGCTACAACTTAGGGTCTCATAGTCTGAAGGGGCCCATCAAATTTATTTTATACCAAATATGGCCTCTATAGCTTCCCATAGCTTATGGTCTCGCTATGTCTAAATCCGGCACAGATGATGTACATTGCTCATGTAAGGTGTTGAATATTACATAAAATGTAGGATATTACTCGTGCAAGATTGTATCTATTTTGTATTGTATTTTATTGTTTAAATATTTTCCTATCATTCACGAAACCTTTAAGTTCCTAGGCCAGTCATGGTTCTACCGTTTATGCTACATTCATTCGTCCGAGACAAGACAGACTCGAGCAATGCAGAACAACCAGGGTGAATATTACTGACAATGAAACAAAAAGAAGTTGCTTGGAAACACCTTTGCAAGAGCATTTGTTGCAAATGAACTTGCATATTGTTAATTATAATATCACTTCTACTGAACTGAAGAATACCATAAATTTGGTTCAAATAGAGCCTTCTTTCTCCCACACCCACACTTTAGTTAAATCGTTTGCGCCTCAGACTTTACACTAATTAAATCTGATAGAGATGTACAATAGAACCTTTAAAGCCTGAAGCGTAAGTGATGATATTGAATAATATTCTGATAAAAGATATATAGAACTATAATTTAGTGGAACAGCTGTGTTAAAATACCTGGTTCAAGAAATATTCAAGCTATCAGTTATATTACTATGAATACCTTAGATACAGGGCAATGACCTTTGACTCCATACATTTTATACCTACTTATGGTATAGGTTCAATATATCCTAAAACGAAGGGATTTTGAGGTGGTTCTTGTTTGCCCTTATAGCAAATCCACCTTTACTTATTTGTTACATACACTACACTACAATTGTTTGATTTTAAGACAATGTATTATAAATTATCACTCATGTAATTAACTTGAAATAATGCATTAATTTTGTCCAATTGTCGTTTTAATTTCGCTTGTTACAGGGCTACCAACTTGTGAAGTTTCTTAGCAAATATCTTTCTTGTGCCTTTCATCGCACTATATCACATTTTATTTATATATTATGAACACAAATGATAAAATTTGTCCTTTGTGTTTCGAGTTTTAAAACATAATATGTGTTAACATACTGCATCGTAAATCCTAATAATCCTTGTACAGCGTATGAACTCAAAACTACAGGCACACGGTGTGCCGAACCATCTAGTATTGCGCGTTTTCAGATTTGTAGAATTGTACTGCATTCTAGATCCATTGCTGTCATTTACTAATAAAAGTTATTTAGAAACATATCAGTTTCGTAACATCTATGCGATACACATTTGTCTTCAAAACATCATCACAGTCTTGTTTTCAGGATCCTGGAGGTTGTGGTACAGAATTATCATTATCTCCAATGTAATAAATACAAGTGACTTGCACTATTGGCAAGAAACAACGACTTCTTTTTCCTGTACAATATTATATAGCATATCTCGTATTTATGAAGAAGATGAAAAATAAGCAAGGCCTGCAGAAATCATCGGACTGAGATTATCATTCGTGTCTTATAAATTGAACACAAATAGACATGCATATCAAACCAGACTTCCTTTTAAACGGTATGTGTTCGTACGAGTCCTTTACACTGTCAAAATGTCCTTTTTTGTCTTGCTGAAGACAATTTGTCTTTCAAATCAATGAAATCTCAGAATTCTGAGAATAATTATTAAATTAATAGGACACATTGTATAAGAATGTGTACGAATTTACCTAATAAATTGAACCAATTAGATTAACTATAGTTTCTTCTTACTATTGTTTTTTTTTTTTCATTTTAATTTTGGGTGCCTCATACATAAATAAATGGGTCCGAGAATAGAGGTGGGAGAGGTCGATAAGCAGAAATTTACGGTGTGTTCCTTGGTAGCATAGAATGGCATTCTTACACATTAAATGAGAGAGAATAATAAATATACACATGAGCGGAACGGAAAGAATTATCCAAGAATATTATATGAAAATACTTGATAAAATTAATATTGTTTGCAAATGCTAATAAAAAATATCATCCGACAGGTTTGAAAATAATTTTGATTTGCAATCTACTAAGATTCAAACCCGGGTCAGGCTTTTACCGCTTCCATCGTCTTGCGTGCAAGCACTAACTCCATACCATCTCGACCATGCACAAGGCACCACAAAATGGTGCTACAAATATCTATATTATAGGCATTCGTGCGTAGGAGTGACACCAGCATGTGTATCAACACACACACACACACACACACACACACACACGCACACACACATCATACACAGAGAGAGAGAGAGAGAGAGAGAGAGAGAGAGAGAGAGAGAGAGAGAGAGAGAGAGAGAGAGAGAGAGAGAGAGAGAGAGCGAGAGAGAGAGATGGTTTTTAATGGTATATTGTACACTCCTGGCTATTTGGTGAAACTTAGGCATAAAATATTTTTTAAATCAAGGCGTAAAAGAGCAACATTTTTGAAATACAAAGTGAAAAATATTATAAAAAGCTTATAATCTTTAAACGTCATAGACTTTCTCAATACGTCTCGTACGACACATCAAGCCAATTCAACAGTGCAATAGATGGCACAATTTGGGAAATCGACCACTATAAATTTATACATAGAGACCAAATCAAACGTGATTTCCTGCAATTAGAAATGGGTAAAGACAACGTTGTACTCAAAGGCGGTGGGCGGGCGAACCACATGATAACTAGCAGCTAGTTTAGTATAATGTTAAAAATTATTATCTACTTTATTAATGTTGAAGCTATTTACTCTTATCTGATAAAAGCAATTTTTTTTCTCGGACACAATAACTGATATTAACTTGTCTTCAGAACTGGAGCTCTTTCAAGTGCGGTCATAATGACATCTCAATATTTTGGACTGAGGCGAAAATTCTTCTAATTTTCTACACCACCCTTTGGAATACAAAAATGTTAGAATAGATTCCTTTTCCTTGATTATTCCGAAAACACTGGTTGCCTTTACTTCGTCCACTTTATGGCATATTTGTATTTTTCCTCATTTGCTGTCATTATGAAATATTTGTAATGGACATGAAGGCTACCAAGCAGAATCCAGCTGGACAGAAGCATAAAGTTGAAAGTAGAACTAAAACGAAACGCGTACAATGGGTATGATAGTTGTTGTGAGGCTTAACGCCATTTTTCAGCACACGATACAAGGCGGCCAGTATTAATGGTGGAGGAAGAAACCGGGAAATCCGCGGAAAGAACTACCGAACCATGAGAAGCTACAGGAAAAATTTCTCACATATTCACATTAGCCGAATCTTAGACTCGAACCCACGCTGACAGAGATGAGATGGCAGTGATCTGTAACGGAGAGAGCTTTAGACCACTTGGCTATTAGGGGTCCAATGAGCATGATAGTACGTTGTTAACGTTAATATGAGTATGACAATTTGTCACTGTGCATAATGGAAAAGATAATCGTGCTGGGTCCAAAAATTTATAGAGCTTTAAACAGGTACAAAAAACGTGTTATTTTTGTTTTCTAATTAATAAAATATGTCCTAATATTACCATTTGCGCTAAATCATTTTTTTTATAATTCTAGAACAAAATGTATTTGTAAACTTTATTTCAAAATCATATGACCCGGCAATCTAAATATTATAAAACGGATTGGAAAAGTCAAGCGAATGATTTATGAATAAATACGCCTATTTATTTATAATAGAAGAAAAATGTAAAAGAAGACTATACAAAGAAATTTGTGAGTTGAGGTCAATAAAATATGCATGTGTGATCTAGGAACAAGCAATTTGTGTTTGCATGAATCTTTCTACTAAACACCGTAGGGTTTCTCAAGTACATGTAAAAAGAAAACTTCCAATAATACACCATTGGGTATGCTTTGTTTGGTGACGCCTCTTCATATTTCAATACTTTTTATTTCAGCTGTCAAGAATTCGATAACGGTACATCTCTATCCCACCAGGGCGAAACTTCTTTGATTATTCCGGTTTGCGCCCTTGATGGTTCTCAGCCCATCTGTGATGCTTACTCGGAGTTGTCTTTAGTGAACGACTTTTAGTCTAAAACCCAATCGGCCACTGAAACTCATTGGCAGCTGGTTAGTTCAGCATTTCTCGTTTCATTATGTGTAGCTCTCTAAATACAATAGACTGCAAGGTCTTAATGGATATTGTCATCATAATTAAGAAAGGACCTGAACAAACTTTGTCATCCAGACTCTAAAAAACTCGAGCCCGGAGGTCCAAATGTTCAAACGTCAAGGGACTCGGAATTGTGGGTAATAGACCTTGGAATATTTAGCTGACAGGGACATCTTGTTATCTGAATAAGTCATGCGGATAGTTCCAGTAATTGTCCATCAGATGGGTGAAATATGGCGCAGTGAGAACGTTGTTTAGCAAGAATATGGTGTTAGATTTCTTTGATAACCTACTGCTCCACAATTAACCTATGAGTTCCTTAATACCATAAATTATATGGTACGTTATTTTTGTTCGTTCTTTCCTTCCTTACGTTTTTAATTTCTACTTTTGTTTGTGTCATTAGAAATCTACATTAGGCTTTATCCCGCTGGACTAATTGTATGAATTATTTAAATTTAGCTGAACTAATTTATTTGGACAGTGAATATATCGTATACACTTTAACTATTGGTGATTGGAAAGAATTTATACTTCGGTGTAAAATTAGGTGAACTAATCTAAATGTGTAATTATTCTGGCCCAGTAATTATGAATCCTGACTTGCGTATATCTTATATCTTTTGCTATAGTGCCTGGTTACTATGTGCAAATTCCTGCAAGACAATTGGCTGAACTCGAACAGCCAATTTATGATTGCACACAACACCGACAGATGACAGTGTAATGAAATTAAAAATTTGTTAAGGTCTACAACTCAATGTGACACAATTGTGTGCACAAACAGACTACTATGTACATTCACGACAGGTCACAACTGAAACTAATTAGCATTCCTTTCCCAATAATAAATTAGAAAGAACGTTTGTACTCTCCGATACATGTCGAATTATCTATGTGTTGCTATGGAGCAATTAAGCAACCCTCATTTTGTTTATAATGACAACATAACATGTAGAAAGAAAGCGAGAGATAACATATGTGGCGCTTTTATTAGCAACAGTTAGAAAATCAGCACATCTTGAGATAAAGGAGAACGTTACTTCCACCACCACCCCTCTCTCTCTCTCTCTCTCTCTCTCTCTCTCTCTCTCTCTCTCTCTCTCTCTCTCTCTCTCTCTCTCTCTCTCTCTCTCTCTCTCTCTCTCTCTCTCTCTCCATATATTGTAGAACACAGAATTTTGATAAGTACTAACCATATTCTCTATGAACTCAATTCATGCAGTACATGTGTTTAAAATTAGTTCACATTATTTAACCTACAGTTTTCATGCAATTAAATGTGTACTAGTCTGTGACTTTGATAGGTAAGAAAGCTATTAAAATTAACGTCTTATTTGTGTAATTCGAAAGATGGATTCTGATTTATTGCTTATTTTAAACTCCCAATAATGTTTAAATAAATGATTTTGATAAGGTATACAATGCTTAACTTCAGCAACAAATATTTCTGAGCTGAATACTTATAGTTTCCTGCAAGAAAACTTGCATTAATGTCCATCATTCTTCTTTCTTTCGAAGGTCAAAAACTTTAAAGGCTTCTAGGAAGGAAGAAAAGTGCGTAAGTGGAAGGGTCGTTCAAGCAGCAAGCAGTACTCCTGTAACTAATTGAGTTCAAAGTCAGACGTAGCTTCTTTACGAAACAACTGCTCTGGTGGTCTAGTGGTTAGAGCGTACGCCTGGGATGTGGGAGGTCAGGGGGTCGATCCCCTGCCGAATCATACCTAAGACTTATTAAAATGGTACTAACAGCTGCCTCGTTTGGTGCTCAGCATTAAAAAGTTAATATTAGGACTGGACGGCTGAATATCAGGATATGTGAATGGGGAGGCCATCATGCTACATGTCTGCGGCATAATTGACTAAGTGCTAGACATCACTATGAACTGCAGCGATATGACTGAAAAATTGTTAAAGCTACCTTAAAAAAATCCAAATCACTCAAATCACAAAATCGTTACAAAAAGTAATGTGTATTTTACCCCATTTGTATTCCATGAACTTTCTCTAATTACTGATATTTTCTTGTACATTAGGTTTTAATCCGTGTGGTGCACAACGAAATTAGCAACTAATATAAATAGTACGTTGTATAAAACGTTTATGTAGCTTTTCGCCTAATAAAGAATCTATCCAATTACCCTGTTATTATAATTATCCAGTGGGAACGTTCAGGGGATTCCAGAAAAATTGCCTTTAACAATGGTGTATATACATACTACGTCTTAATCAGTCCCAAGCATTTTGTTTATTAATAGTATCACACCACCCCATATGTGTATATATATATATATATATATATATATATATATATATATATATATATATATATATATATATA
>JAEAOA010000314.1:617500-842500 GCA_016746295.1 Potamilus streckersoni
GACGACCTTGTGGTGACGTCCCTGGAGGTTCGCTTTTTAACGGGTGTGGACAAGACAATAATAGACCAATTATCAACTTCTTAATCCTTTCTAGCTTTCAAGCACAGGGTTAAAATACAAATACTGGGCCATTTTAAGGCATAGGCATGCGAGGCACGTGCATAGGGCCCCGCGCAGCAGGGGGTCCCGCCGTGGCCCAAAAACAAAATTTCGGTTTCGGTTGTGTTAGCAGTTTAGTACTATATTAATAAATTTAACAAAATGACACATGCACATGGAAATGCAATGCAATACTCTATACCTGAGACTGAGAGACTGAGGCGCAATTCTGGTTATTTTTAAGGTTAAGGTTTGTGCCTAGAGCACCTCAATTTTATAAAGCGGCTCTGTACAAAGGTATAAGTGACTTTAATTAAAACAACAGTAACGGAATTTGTTATTTTGCAAAACAAACACGTTAATTAAGCATTAAGCTTCTAAGCGAATATTATAGTTAATTCACTTTGAAGAGAGACCTTACGCACCCGGGATGATTGGTCATGCAGACGAACCAAATGTGCACGGTACTTTTTGAGGGTGTATATACTTGTACTGATAAAGCGTAATTAGCATGTTTGAATATTATAAAATAGCGATAATATTTAGCAATTACAGTCAACATGCATCTTTAATATGTTTGGGAAATTTGTACTAATTTCGCCATATATTTATTCACCACCACCACCATCACCATCCGTTAAAAAATGAAAACAGGAACAGAGAAATATATACATTCTATTTTTAATTTATTTTGGATTGAATAGTCATCGTTAGATTGAAGTTGATTTCACATGACAAATGGGTAATACAATTTAAATATTACTTCGAAAACTTTTGCAGCGTTTTTAATTGTATGTTGTTCGTACTTGGAAATCACTCTACGTAAGACAATAATTCAGAGAAATCCCGAATTGTCATAGTGGGTTTTTTTTTAATATCGGACATGTACACTTAAGATAAATACAGATTTCTCAATAATTTAATATCTTTAATTTCAAAACATAAATAATATAAAAGACAATGAAAAGTCACTGCAATTTATTTGTCCCTTTCGGTCCCTTTTCTTTTATTTGAGAACATGTTAAACAGTTCTGTTGACCTCTCGACAATGGTTTGTGTATTAATCATGGGGTTTAATTGTTATGTAGCTTGAATCATGTAAAACTGAATTTCACTCATTTTGCATTGTAGTCAATCAGACCACGTAATTATTTCAAAGATGACTCAATTACATTTTACTCATATCCGTTTACATCCCCCTCTCTCTCTCTCTCCCTCTCTCTCGTATTTTTCTAATTTTTTTAGACGAATTTGTTTTGTTTAAGTCTGAGAACTTGTTTAGATTCATTTAATTTCTTTTTTTGGCACAAAAATATTTTAAAATTAAACCAGGTAGAAAAAGAACAAGAAAAACCACCATTATCATATTCTAACATTCATTAGATTACTGTAGTATACATTTTGCAGTAAGCTGCGATTTACTCTGGATAAAAGCTTTCGACCTACATCTCATATTTAAAAACATATCAGCTAATATAGGTGTATAAAATAACATATGTTCTATTACTAAACGTGTCCGCACTGGCTATTTACAAAGCTTTCATTATTACCTATTTACAATGTATCTAATTTGTCTTTTTTTTGATTACTTAAACAGTAATTACATGTTTATTAAGTGTCGATAGAATATGCCCTATTTAATCCCTCACATAAAAATAATTTTAGTAATAAACCATCCTAACACACTCGCTTGGCCAATATTTTACAAAAGATTAAAAATCTGTTAGGCGTTATCTTCATTATCTGTCAGCGTTAATATATATATATATATATATATATATATATATATATATATATATATATATATATATATATATATATATATGTATCTTTATGTATATGTATATATATATATATATATATATATATATATATATATATATATATATATATATATATATATATATATATATATATATATATATATATATATTCTGAGAAATGCACATTTGAAACCGTGTGTGTCAGATGTCATATTATTTATTTATTTTGTACCTTGATATAATTGTTCTTCAATTCAAAAATAAATGTGTTTAATTATGTGCAGTTTTTAATTAAATATTACTGTATTAATCAACATTAATTTCTGATAACAGATGAATTTAAAAGTAAATTATACACGCAATAGCGTAATATATTAAGCAACAATGATGTAAATATGCAATAATTTATCTCAATTAAATTTTAATGTATTTATTCTGGTTTCACTTAATCGTTTCATCATTTATCACATCTGTTGTTGGTTTTTTTTGTTCCCCTCATTTTTTCCTCTCTTCGAAAACAAAATAGCAAACACATCCCGGTAAAATGTAAAGAAAAGAATGCCAAACATATCCGAGGAAACAGTTTGAGAAAAGTAAAGCTTCAATTTCAACTTAAAAATTTGCCAACAGGTAACTGTGTTAAAAGGGACTTTTTATGCCATATTATTCTGTTCGTCTGCGTGCGTGAGTACGTATATGTATGTATGTATGTATGTATGTATGTATGTATGTATGTATGTATGTATGTATGTATGTATGTATGTATGTATGTATGTATGTATGTATGTATGTATGTATGTATGTATGTATGTATGTATGTATGTATGTATGTATGTATGTATGTATGTATGTATGTATGTATGTATGCATGCTTCGAACACTGGTATAATCTTACTTTTGTATCTTAAAATCATGTAGGTTTTCTTTCTAATGTCTTTGTTTTCCTTCTTACACGTATATATGTTTATCGAGAAATATTACGACGTGAGTTAATGTTGACAGTTTACATAATTGATATCAACGAGAACTTATGTCGTCTTTGCAGTATATATTATTTTTATTTATTTATTTATTTTATTTATTGATTTTATTTATTTATTTTCTTCAACGAAATAACTCTTCTTTATGAACATTTTGTAGGATGATTTGCACAATATTTTTTCGTATTTCATTTTCTTAAAACTAGAGACAAAATGAACACATTCTTTCCACCCACTTCTGTAGACAAAATCTCAGATTTTTATTGAAATTGTTAGGTGTGGTGAGTGTATGTCCGCTCCATGACAAAAATAATATAATTATAAATGAATCAGTGGATAAAATCATGCCAAGAATATAAGATGATACCAAATTATGTTTTTATGCACAATCCAAAAGTATACTGTACCATCTAATTAAATTAGAAAATAGTGTTCTGATTAATCTATTTTTTAAATGACTCCACAAAAATAACTAGTCTATATTACCCTTTACTCTGAAACGCTGAAGTACTTAATAAAATAACCTTTCGGAACACACAAGAATCTAACATAATACTTTTCCTATTAGCTTCAGAGTATGAATGTTTATGCATCCTAACCTTAATTAAAATGGGTCTTTCATGTTCTTTAAATTAATACACCTGTCTTTGAGTTCTATGCCACATCAACGGTTACGAAAACCTCCTCCGTATTTAACAGTTTATTAATTTTATTAATTATCTTTTAAGTTAATGCGGTAACACTATGAGTCTGGAATGGGTTGAAAACTTAGTTAGCTCAAACAAAGTTAGGTTACGATAATGGTCCACATGATACTTGTGGTCAAATTTCCGTGATTGTGTGAATTGTGTTTGCTGAAATGACCCCAGATTTCCTTCGAGATTATTCTGTATTCTGCTAGTGTCCAAATAACGAACTATAGTACCCTATTGAATCTTCGCCTTGTCAATGAAATAAAATTATGGCCTGTAAACCGGTTACATATAAAGTTCATTAACGTAATCTGTTTGGGTCCCACCTGGGCGATGGGTCGACTTTTATTTGTATTCTTTGATTGATTCAGTCGGAGAAATTAAGTTGATTAATAAAATGTAATATCGGATGTTCTAAATTGAATTTGAAAGCACATTACTGCTAAATAACATAAGAAAAGGTGGCAAAACTGGATTGATAATACATACCACTGTTCTCCGAGAGGGATCTGGAAGTACTTGAAGAAGTGTCCATGCTGTACAACGATGTAAAATCGTCCAACTTTCTCTTTTCAATGCGGTCATCCACGATATTAACAGGTAATCGTGTTTCATCTGCCATATTCACTCCTTTTTTAAATCTTATGCGACGAAAGTCTTTTTAAACGCTATATAAAATTTAATACCAGTGAAAAAAATTCCAAATTGTTATTTTATGTTATCTCAAGATAAATTAGAAATACTAATGAAATTTTCGAGCGTTGATATTTCGGTCTTAAAGGAAAAGAATATCTTGGGGGGATGACTTTCTACCAATCAGATTTGTCCATAATTGATTATGAGCCAATTTTCTAAGACGTGACTTTTATCCGCCCTGCGATTGGCCGGGCGCATCTGAAGAAATGCGTTCAATACAAACAAGACGACGGCACGTTGTCAGTGAGGAAACAATAAATGCGATTATACATCGTACGCCTTTAAATGCACGTGTTACCTATATTTCATCGATACTTTATATAACCAATACAGAGTGAGCGAGTAGAATGTCTGAAATTTGGCATATATAGTTTGTGATCTTTGGGTATATTTACCTATCAGCATTAGAGCGATATTTCGTTGTTTTTAAATCCCCTTTCCCCCCACAAAATAATAGATGAATTGGTTAGATTTGCCGATCAAACAATAATATGGAAATGATTTGTAAACCTTTCATATGAATATGAGAAAACATTTTTTTTTCTGACTATTTTTGCTACACTGTTAAACTTCAAGGCATGAGCCTACCCTTTTCCCCAAAATGCTTTGCTTTGATATATTCTGATTCGTGATAATGGAATTATTTAATTGAGTAAGAATATTAGATACAAAAGTTTGCCTTATCTTAGCTGCATTAATTAATTTTTTAAAGAAATAATAATAATAATAATAATAATAATAATAATAATAATAATAATAATAATAATAATAATAATAATAATAATAATAATAATAATAATAATGATAATCTCTGTCTGCGTGTGTTCGAGTCTAGGATTCGGCAAATTTGGATATGTGAGAAAGCTTGCCAGTAGCTTTTCGTGGGTCGGTGGTTCTTTCCAGTGATTTCCCGGTTTCTTCCTCCACTATTAATACTGGCCGCCATGAATAGCCTATCGTGTGCTGAAAAATGGCGTTAAACCCAACAACAACAACTCTACTATTACTAATAATAATAATAATAATAATAATAATAATAATAATAATAATAATAATAATAATAATAATAATAATAATGACGACGATGATGATGAAGATAATGATGATAATGATGATGATGATTCTAATGATGACGATGATGAGTATATTACTACTGATGATGATGATGCTACTACTACCACTACTACTACTACTACTACTACTACTACTACTGCCACTACTACTACTACTACTACTACTACTAATAACAATAATAATAATGATATCGTGATATTTAATAGTAATATTCTCTGCCACAGAAGGCATCAAACATAAATTAGAATATAGAATGAAAATAAGATAAAAAAAATAACTTATGCTATAAAGATCTAAGCGACTTCTACTCTCACTCGCAATAAACATAGAAAAGAGAAAAAAATAACCTTGGTATTCATTTTTTTTTTTCAAAAACAAAAAAAAAAACAAACAACAAACAAACAAACAAACAATATCCCCAAAACGCATAGGCCATTTAGCAATAACAGGTATACATGATATTATTGTTCGCGAAAGAGCGAAATTAATTCTTGGTGGCGATCCATCAAATCACAATATTAAATTCCGTCTAAACAATGATATTTTGTTCTCGTTCCGTTAAGTTATTTACGCTTTTTATTTCAAAACAAGATGAGATGAGTATCAGAGGCTGTTGTTGCCTGATGCTGGAATACATCTACTTTCTTTTCGTGAAATGTGGCTCTGAGTTACCTCATATTTCAATTCATATCTTCAAACGGAGAAGAAATTAATTCAATGCATTTACATCCGCATTAGTGCCACGAGGAGCATCGGACACACGTATGAAGATACGAATGGAAGTTTCATATCATTGCCCTGACATAAAATCCAGGATGAGCATTTGATACACATATGTGGGTATTTAAATACATTTATTAGTATTTACCCTTTTATGAGAGCCATAGTGAGCATCTAAATCAGGTATCAAGAAAGATATGTAAGCGAATATTATTTACCTCGATATGATATACGGGATAAATATTACCCAGACACACACACACACACACACACACACACACACACACACACACACACACACATATATATATATATATATATATATATATATATATATATATATATATATATATATATATATATATATATATATATATATATATATATATATATATATATATATATATATAGTGACTTAAATAAGTATTGTGATGGTGGAAGTCAATGATAAAAAAACTTTGCTTTATATCTGGATACGTATATTATAATGCTCATCCTATGTTACCCAAAACAAATATAATATAAAACAAAGACGACTTAAGTATTGTGATGGTGATGGTGACTGATGACGATAATGATAGGATTAACTTATTAATGCTGAAAGATCATAAATGTGATTTCTGACCTTTGCTACAAATTGTCTTTATTATTATTTATTATTTTAATTGTAAGCAATATTATTATTATTATTATTATTATTATTATTATTATTATTATTATTATTATTATTATTATTATTATTATTATTATTATTATTATTATTATTATTATTATTATTATTATTATTATTATTATTATTATTATTATTATTATTATTATTATTATTATTATTATTATTATTATTATTATTTTAGTTTAATATAAAGATAGGTACATAGATAAAAATGTTATTAAATAGAGGCGTTTATTTATTTATTTATGTATGTATTTATTTATTTATTTAAGCACACTTATTTACTAATTCTCTTTGCTTATTGTCGAAAATCAAAATTTTAATTTCTTAAATATATTAGATTCATATCTGGCTCGCTTTTCTTTCTTTTGATATTTAAGTCACGAATATATTTTCAATGTCTATTTAATTTTTATTGTCCAGGTCTCTTTAATTTTTATTGTCCAGGTCTCTTAAATTTTTATTGTAGCTCCTCCAACCATGAGCTTTTGTATATATGCGTCATTTTTATTCAACGTTGTGTCTTGTAAAATATGCTTCACCGAAAGTTTGTAGTTGTCCATGCTGTAAAATGCATTTAACTTTGTCATATGAAATATTTTTTTGTTTAATCGTTTCCGGTTATAAGTAATTAATAGTTTAATGGTGGAGATTTAAAAAAGAAACAAAGGAAATTTTAATTAACTATAAAAGAGGTGCACCTAAGTAAAATAAAATACATAGGTATTTTCTAACTACCATATGGACAAAATGCTCGTAGGACATACCATCTGTTTGGAAATCATTTGTAAACAGCATCAAATAGATTTCGTTTGGCCGGGGATATGGGTTAGATCCTAAAGACAAAACCACTAACAATTAGACCCGCCAATTAGTTAGCCGCCCTCGAGCCGTTCGTCACCGTTCTTCAGCTAGTTTGACAAAATCAGCGTAAGGCAAAAGTTGACGGCCCATTTCCTTTGTGTTTGCCGTTAAAGTTTTAGGCTCACTGACCAACAAGGAGTAAAATTAGTCAATAATTACCTCAGCCAACTCCTCTCCTTTGTAGAAATCAAGCAGTTTATTTTGGTGTCCTCTCAATTTGTAGAACACGAGAGCTCTCGAAAATATTGAGAGGCCTTTTGTTGCCGTCGCGTGCCGCCTTATGGCCGGCTTTAAAAAGGAAAGAGATACAGGTATCTGTAATTAAGCGTAAGATGTATGAAAAAATATTTATCGACCCCCATCCTTTAAAAAATCAAGAATATTTATGGTAGGGCAAATAATGGTCTTCTACTATCCCTGGATCCATTGGTTTATAACATTCCATTCCTGGGTACACGATTCGTTGCTAACTAGTGATATTATATTTATGTAACAACTTCTATGAGTGCATTTCATTTTATTTAAGATTTTTATTTTGGTACCCTTATCATCTTTCACAACACCATTATTATCTGAAAATCTATCACTTCTGCCCGCAGACATTTCACGCTAAGAGCAGATTTGAACAATTGCATTTTCAAGGAACCAATACATTGGTTTCTATTGCAAGCAGCAAATAATTAGACGTTAATATCAACACTGAATAATAAAACAGAATATAACACAAACTTTATTTAACAAAAAATTGCAATTGCTACCGTCATGAGAATGCAAACACACCTCATACTGCAAATGATAGCACCCACTGTACTCCCTTATAAGACATTTGAAACTGCTAACAACAAAAATCCTGTTCTGCCGTAGCAGATGAGAGTTTATCTTGTTTATTCTACTAATTATTCCTAACAAACTGCACAGACGGAGGTCTGCCGGCACACTATGCGACGGAAGATCTAAGTCTATGCAGTTTGAGGTTGGACTCGACTTATAAGTGAGTATTTGTAGTATACATATCATCATTTGATGAAGAAAGATACACATCTCATTTACATGAAATGTAAGGACCAAGTTTTCATTTATCCTGTTAATCTTAGAATGCAATTTAATTATTTGTTACTTTTACAATAACTTTATATTTTCTGACAATTTTTTTTTGCCATGAATATATAAATTTTAACAAGACATTTAATGCATTTGAATTTGAAGGCATAATTGCTTTACATTTTTATATATTAGGCCTGAACGTGGTAAATATTTTATTAATGGTTCGCTCTAAAATTGACAAACAAGTGCTCAATGATAGTTTTAAAATACCCTTTGAATTTGTTGTGTTACATTGATTCTTGTATGTTTGCACTCACTCGCAAAAAAACTTATTTGTATTAGAGTTATGAGATACTTCTTTGAATCTTATTAAAGTAATTTTTAAACGAATAATTTATCACATTCATTCCATCCAAGTACTCTTCAAACGATAACTATTCTTTATGCAAGGAATAAATAAAACTCTAGCTTGTCTGATGGCCCCACAGACGATATCCATTTTTGTATACTGATTAAAAACTCGATCCATTATTTCATTGAATTTCGTCGCTATATCAACAACTTTGTTCCATACGTACAAGAATTCTAGATCATGTATTAGAAATTTTACTTGAAATGCCTAGTTTGTACAATTATATTGTGCGTTATCAGCGTCGTTTTTATAAAAACAGTAAAAGCTCTCAAAATGTTTTTATTTACAAATATGTCAGTCAAAAATATTAAAAGGTGAATTTTTCTACACAAGTTTCTCTCCAGTTCACCATAATGAACATTCAAAGTAGTTGATTTTTTTACCCCCTAATAATCGTGTGTACAATTTTATATTGCTATTATCTCTAACGCCCTAATAATCGTGGGTACAATTTTATATCGCTATTATCTTTAACCTCATAATAATCGCGTGTACAATTTTATATCGCTATTATTTCTAACCTCCTAATAATCGTTTGTGCAATTTTATATCGCTATTATCTCTAACCCCCTAATAATCGTGTGTACAATTTTATATTGCTATTATCTCTAACGCCCTAATAATCGTGGGTACAATTTTATATCGCTATTATATCTAACCTCCTAATAATCGCGTGTACAATTTTATATCGCTATTATTTTTAACCTCCTAATAATCGTTTGTGCAATTTAATATCGCTATTATCTCTAAATATGGCAAAGATCCTAATCTGAGTCTAATCAACTTGACATTTTTCAAGCACAGGAAAAAAAAATCGTAATTTGCATACATTAGATAAATCTATAGTCTTTTATATACTTTTGTGTACGCATCCAGGAACCATTTTTGAATAAATGCAAACCTGTATACTTAAACGGATCTACATTTTTTAATAACTTACGTTTTAATATTTGTCATTTTACAACTTTCAAAAACAATATTTTTTATGTACAAGCGTCAACCTTAACTGGAAAGCCGATTGTGTTTAGGAATGGCGAATTCAGAAGTAATTGGCCATTTTTGGGTAAATATTTCAATCATGCTAATTTATTGGACAGTGTGTACTTCAGTATGAGTTACAAAACAAATATTTTCTATTCATCCACGTGAACGATACTCTGGACTTGACAGAATTATTTTTAATTCGACGCGGTATAATTATTACGTTATCTTGCTGGCGAGCTCTGGGCGAGTATAGGGACAGTCTCGATTTGATTGGAGGTGCAGAGCTAACGGGTTATTCCAACTTCCATAGGTATTATTTTGAAATGAATGCTTCTAACTTCCATAATTACTTAGAAGCGTTCAGTTCAAAATATATTTAATTACCACAACCTAAGATAGTACCAAAGTATGAACATTGCATATACAAAAAATAAGGCCGGATTTGATAAGACACACCCACTCTATCCCGTAAAAATACCTAAATCTTCAGCCAACTTCAGTTTCGGTGAAAATATGCATGCGTCATTACCCGATATCACTTGTATCATATATTTATAGCTTTGTTTACACGAGTTCCTAATAAATTGTCAATGTGTGATACTTAAATCTAAGTTTGCAATATGATTGATTGATTGATTGATTGATTGATTGATTGATTGATTGATTGATTGATTGATTGATTGATTGATTGATTGATTGATTGATTGATTGATTGATTGACATTGTAATTTTAAAGAAAAAGATTAAGTGAAAATGTCAGAATGGGTACACACGTAAAACTCTAAATATAAGACGATTCTAGCACCATTCAGCTGTTAATTTTGCTGAGCATCTTATCTAAATGCATATTAATAAGGAAGCTTGGGGCCCCTAGTGGCCCAGTGGTCTCCATTACGGATCACTGCCATCTCACCTCTGTTTGCGTGAGTTCGAGTCTAAGATTCGGCGAATGTGGATATGTGAGAAAACTTGCCAGTAGCTTCTCGTGGGTTCGGTGGTTCTTTCCGGTGATTTCCGGGTTTCTTTCTCCACCATTAATACTGGCCGCCATGTATAGCCTATCGTGTGCTGAAAAATGGCATTAAGCCCCCCCCCCCAACAATGAAGCATCTTTGCTCTTACTATTATTCCAAATTCACAATCGTTTTACATTACAGTGTTTGCTAATTGATGGGTGCATCATAATATTGTTCTGGAATCGTAAAAACGTGACCTTTTCCCCGCTCTAGTCTCCAACAAAAATAACACGTGGCGACATTTTGCCAGTTTGGGATTCGATTAGAAAAAATACAGGGTAATGTTTTGGTCTTCAAAAACAACTACAAAACAAAGAAAAAGAAAAAAAAAGTAAAAAAAAAAAAGATAATCAACATAACGAGAGGCGTTTCCCCACTTTGGTCTTCGATAAATAACATACAGAGTGGCGTGCTTCATTTCGACCGCACTTACCGACAAGGTCCCTCACGCTACGAGAAACTTCTACCTACTGCTCTGAAAAGGAAGAAACAATATGAGCGATTATGGAAGAAACGGTTTCAATTATTGACCAATTTGGATATAGAATAGGAGAGCAAGTCAATTGACCGTTTATAATAACCAGTAATGATTGGTTGCGAGTTCTTGTAGCTTCACAGAACCAAGAAGAGCTAAATTGAATTCATTTTTGGTCCCCGGAGATTCCTCATTAGCTTAACATTCTGCGTGTTAAAATTTGCATTTATTGTAAATATATCTGCATACATGATGAGATGTGTTCAGGCGACCCAGCAGCCATTGAAGAAGGATATTCGTGGTTTTTCAAGGCATTTATTAAGATTGATAGCAGCTTTAATCAACTCCAATCGCAGTCATGTTTTATAGGCATAACAGAGTCATTTGTTTTACTGCAAAAAGTTTATAAAATGAAAAAAAAAAAAACATACCCTTTGAGTATATGGCACGTTAAAACCGACTGGTAACGGTTGACATTCATGACAGATATGAGTGGATACACAAACTGGGATGTACGGTAAAAATGAAGTCGGCCTCTGAAGCTTGTCCCAGTGGGTTTGTATGTTCTTCGCCCCGAGGCTTTTATTTCGCACGCTATCTTGAAGCGAGTTACCAATTTGAACAAATTAAGACATTTAAAATATGCTCGACGAACCTACTCTGACACTATTAACAGAGAGAGAGAGAGAGAGAGAGAGAGAGAGAGAGAGAGAGAGAGAGAGAGAGAGAGAGAGAGAGAGAGAGAGAGAGAGAGAGTTGCCAACTAGTTTTAATTATCTTTAACTGGCACTGACAAAATTTATTTATTTGTAGCGCAAGTAATGTAAAGTTACATGAATACAGTATTGTCTTCATCTATGATAATTTTGCTTTTTACTATAAGATACTGAATTACAAACTGAAAATTACATTTTAGTTGGAAGAATGAACAAAATTTTTATATAAAGACTTAACCCAGATGTCATAAAATCACGAGATCGTCATGTCATAAGAAACTTTGTCATGGTCATTTAAACGTCCAGTACCCAAAAGGGCGGACTATTGCTGCAACTAACTATTGCTTTAGATGCGACGATAGCCTTAACTTTGAGAATTAAAGGTGTGGAGTAATTTCATTAAAGATGTTCTTCTAAAAATTATTTGACGCCTGCATGATTGTTTATTTGCAAAATTGTACTGGGCACAGTGACATATTAATGAAGTGAGAATTCTAAACCAAAATTTATATTGTTTTAAGGCATAGACCATTAAGGTATCAAAGAATCATTGTGCCACGAGTATGGTGCACCATTTTTTAATATAAAGTCTTTACTGTACAGTACCATGTATCTACTAGACAAGTGTATAGATGTACAAAACTTCATGACTTATTTATTCCCAGGCCTTTCGGTCTTTTCCAAGCTTGGAAGAATCGAGTGGACACAAATTTAAAGCGTGTTAAAGTTGCGAGTGGAAAAATACCAGTCCTCTCTCAAATGAGATCCGCTGCGTTTGATATAATTTAAATGTTTAATCATACAAACAGAATTATTACATGATTTAATGTCTATTTTGAAAGTAAAATAAGCATAGACTGGTGGATTTTCTTATAGAATATTATCGCTCATTTTGAACTCTCTCTCTCTCTCTCTCTCTCTCTCTCTCTCTCTCTCTCTCTCTCTCTCTCTCTCTCTCTCTCTCTCTCTCTCTCTCTCTCTCTCTCTCTCTCTCTCTCTCTTCAAGTGGCAGATGACCGGTTTTATTTTAGGTTGCTGGCTGATCCGGGAGTAGCTGTTATGGCCTGTTTTTATTTGTTCTTTAATAAGGGTAATTAGGATTCTGCACATAGACCGTCTCATTCAGATGTTATTCCGGACAATACGAAGTGGCTAGCTCAGTTCCAAAACGGCCCTTTTTGCACAAGAACCGAAAACAAGTGGGATAATATTGTACTATTTAGAGAGCTAATTTTACAGAACTCTGTCATCAAATACTTGATCACCTGCTGAAGTGACAAATTGCGTATAAACTGAGTACAATGCAAGACAATCATAACCTGAAGAAACTGCCATTTCTTACTGATACATCTTTTAAACTTTTCGTTTAAAACAAAGATATTTGTAACCAAATAATAATAAATTGATTTTGAAACAAATTCAAATTTATACTTTTGAAACCAACAAAAATGCGTAAACACAAGATAGTTTCTTCCTACATATATTTATTTGCTTTTGTCGTTTTCTTTCTCTATTTTCAATTTATATATATTTTTTTTACTGTTTTGAGATAATTTTCTGACATCATGTTGTTCACATTAACGTATTACTCATATTTCATTTATAATCCCAATTACATTATTTCGCCTGATTTATAAACGATACGATAATTTTACAATGTATGAAATATCAATAAGTTATAATAAATTTTTGCCCAGTCCTATTGCTACATATGTAGTTCTAACAAGAAAAAAAATTAAAAAGAAATATAATAGATAAAAACGATTTATGTTTTAAATTTTGTTTTCATTTTAATATCATACATTTACGTGCACATTCTAAAACTATAATGTAAACTTAATTTTAAAAGACAGAACAAAGAAAAGACAAAGGTGCTTTTTGTTTGTATGGGTGCGATTTAATAGTCGTGAAGAACACGAGCTATTAGTGAAGTATTTTCGGTGAAAGAAGAAAATCATATTACCTTATTTTGGCGCTTAAAATCATTGCCTGTCATTAGAAAGGAAATTATGTTAAGTTAATAGAAATTTACTATTTCCTTAAATAATCGATTTAGTATTAATTGTGTATGAAATTTTATTTTGTTGAGATATGAAGGATGCCATATTTTTAATATGAAAAATCAGTATCCATCCCTTTTACTATGTAACTGATGCTCGAACAAAAGACCCTTATGGAAAATAAACAAAGTAAGGATAATATAAAAATTTCTTTGCTGAGCAATTTAACATAAATGTGGCAGAAGATATTGCGATTGGACAAAACGGTAGACCACGTTCTCGGCTTTTTCCATTCATGCTACAGAAACCTCGGATGTGAATAATTGCCATTTTCAAACTGCCTTCAAGCCTGCGGTTGGTAGTACATCATAATAAAATCCTATCGTCACAATTAATATATGTCATGTAATCAATACCAGTAACGCAGGCAATAATTACAAATAACTTAAACCGGATGATTTCTAAAACATTTTAATTGTATGATTAACATTAAAAATTAAATATGCAGACTTTCATTAATTGTTGAAACATCTTGGTGTTATTTTCAGGACTATCATGTTTACATAGAAGATCTCAAATGGGTCATGATTTAATGCTGAATCTATGAAACGTTTTGAATAATGTCCAACTTTTCCTCGCAAAGGATCACAGGGGGTGGACATTATTCAACGAGTTTCATAAATTCAGTATTAAATTATTAACTATGTGCAATTATGTTTATAGCACAGTTTTTAGGCTAATGGCAATATTTTGCGAGAGAAAGAAGAAATTCTTTCATACTGGCTTAGACGATACACCTTTCATTTGTTTTGCGTAAAAAATAATCCCAGATGCTACGTATATTAATAATGCCAAATTCTGTAACTAGCACTATTTAAATTAGATTTTATTTTAAAAATTACAATTCAAAAAGCAACTGTCTTTTCAAATTAATGGAACATTTGACACAATCAGCATCACCAGACATCATAAATATTTCTATTTGATGTTACATAGTTATACTGTTTTATTTGTATCACCCCCCTCCAACATCTATTTTACAAGCGAAAAGCTTCAATGATACATATAAAGGTGTGCAAAACTTGGTTATTTCATTCATCAAAGTATAATTTTTAACCTGACTGTTGCCATGGTTCCCTGACTGTCTACCTATTGACGTATCAAACCAAACAGTAGTTCTCGATATAAGCAAGTAGACAGAATGATTAAAGTCCCTTGTTATTTTCAGTAAACACTGTTTTGTATGCGTCCAATATTTGTATTATCTAGTTATAATATTTTTAAACAAAATTGAACAGATAAAAGGAGGAACCCTTGTATACACGTGTTCAAAGAGATTCAACTCCGAACATTACAGAATTATTGAGCTTATCAAAGGAGGTGAATAACATCACATCTGTTGCTTGAAAACAGACTTGACAAATGTAAATATGGTGATCGTAATACTATGGAAACTCCCGTTTGATTCTAAACTATAACAAATATGGTGATCGTAATACTATGGAAACTCTCGTTGGATTCTAAACTATAACAAATATGGTGATCGTAATACTATGGAAACTCTCGTTGGATTCTAAACTATAACAAATATGGTGATCGTAATACTATGGAAACTCCCGTTGGATTCTAAACTATAACAAATATGGTGATCGTAATACTATGGAAACTCTCGTTGGATTCTAAACTATAACAAATATGGTGATCGTAATACTATGGAAACTATCGTTGGATTCTAAACTATAACAAATATGGTGATCGTAATACTATGGAAACTCTCGTTGGATTCTAAACTATAACAAATATGGTGATCGTAATACTATGGAAACTCTCGTTTAATTCTAAACTATAACAAATATGGTGATCGTAATACTATGGAAACTCCCGTTGGATTCTAAACTATAACAAATATGGTGATCGTAATACTATGGAAACTTTCGTTGGATTCTAAACTATAACAAATATGGTGATCGTAATACTATGGAAACTCTCGTTGGATTCTAAACTATAACAAATATGGTGATCGTAATACTATGGAAACTATCGTTGGATTCTAAACTATAACAAATATGGTGATCGTAATACTATGGAAACTCTCGTTGGATTCTAAACTATAACAAATATGGTGATCGTAATACTATGGAAACTCTCGTTGGATTCTAAACTATAACAAATATGGTGATCGTAATACTATGGAAACTCTCGTTGGATTCTAAACTATAACAAATATGGTGATCGTAATACTATGGAAACTCTCGTTGGATTCTAAACTATAACAAATATGGTGATCGTAATACTATGGAAACTATCGTTGGATTCTAAACTATAACAAATATGGTGATCGTAATACTATGGAAACTCTCGTTGGATTCTAAACTATAACAAATATGGTGATCGTAATACTATGGAAACTCTCGTTGGATTCTAAACTATAACAAATTGACAGTGTTTGGGACCACTTTCCGAGAATCATGTTAGAAATTATTAATTGACGAATGGAATGACTAAGTTATGTGCATTTGTTTGTATATCCTTGATGCTTTTGGTTGTTAAAATCGGCTTGAAGGTTGACTCGGTGTAGGTTAGTCAATGTAGAATGTTTACAATGTTTCCACCTAAAGTGTATCAATCCCACTACTAAGCACTCAGTTGTTTAATATTCATGTGAGGGGATACTTATTGGATGCAGAAATGCCAGAATTACTGTAACGCCATTTGTGACCGAACATCTGCATTATTTGATTTGGAGCAGTACAGTAAGCAGACATAGACAAATTTTGTTTAGAGTAGGAATTGCATCACATGATAAGAAACATTAGCTACTTTGAGATATTTTATCGCGTAAAAATGCTGTGGTTGGAAAACATTCTGTCAGTTGAGAGACATGCATATGTCCACATTCTTTTTTAAACAGAAGTTAGTATTCCTATATGTTAATAGGGTGGGGTCCATGTAACAAGGTCCTCTAACCATTTACCAATACCGCTAGTTTAATTTATAATAAATCCCTGTGTGATAAATTGTCCATATTTCAACAGACAACATTTTTCCATATTAACTCCGTCTCTTTCAGAGTTAAAGTTGTTCAGTTCACATCGGAAATAGACGAGGATGTCCGAACGTGATTGGTAGCTTCATATCAGCGAGGCGCATCATAGGGAAAGGAAGAAAGAGGATTATAGTTATTTGCCATTTCACGAGACAAGAAATTGTTAGCACAATACAAGGGGTAATAAGATTGCTGGAATTCATTTTCATTTGTTGTATCTTATAAAGAACATCATGACCAAAGAACCATAATGGCCTAGTTTTGCTTGAGAGAAGAAAATATGTACAGTTTAGTTATACATTATGAAATGATGTAAATTAGCACTTACATTGTAATTTCAATTACAAGATAGATATTTTAAAACTGGTTTGACATTTTCAAGTCCAGCTTCAGTGACTAGTCTTGTTTGCTGTGACATAAGCACGTGAGTTGATTATTACGTCATCACACGTACCATTTTCACCCCGGTCGTATACCAATGAAGTATACGTCACCTAGTTTACGACATTATTTTAAATTTTTATCTCAGAGTTTCGTATCGTTACATAATAATTACCTACAAATCATACACGTACAAAATAATCCAATATATTATATGCATGATTCGTAGGCAAATTGTAAGCAACAATACGAACCGAGGTGGTTTACTTGTTGCAAACGAATTCCCAGGCACCAAGCGGCTGAGTTTTCTAAGCGCTCACCGTTACGGATAACTGCCATCTCAGCTCCGTCTGCGTGGGTTCGAGTCTCGAATTTGGCCAATGTGGATATGTGAGAAAGCTTGCTGGTACTTCTTGTGGGTCGGTGATTCTTTTCAGGGTTTTCTGTGTTCTTCCTCCACCAATAATACTGGCCGCCATGTATAGTCTATCTTGTGCTGAAAATGTTGTTAAACCCTACAACAAAAAATGACTTTCCCCCCGCATAACCGCTCAGTCCTTGATGAAAAAAAAACAAAACGATTTTTTTAAACTCCAGATCAAACATTGCATATTATTTTTTCACCGATAGCACTTTTTCGGAGTGTATTAAATGAGTGGTGTTTCTATGTATGCTAATACAAATAGCGTTGAAATCATTCGTGAGTAAAACTGAAAAATTAGATAACTTCAGCTAAATTAATGAGACACAATTCGCCAGTTCCGGTGTTTTCTCAAACCCGATCATTTCTATCCTAGCATTATTGGTTTGCGGTCTGCATGCATGGTTTACTTGCTTCCGAAATTGAAAGCTTGACATGTCAATTTACCCAACTCCGAAACTAAAAAAGTGATTTAGATGCAATGTTGCGTTTGGCAGACCATGCTTGTACACATTTTTACGAAGACTTTTACTTAGTTTAAATTATAACCAAAGCATACATTAAAATGACCTTATCAAATGTTTAGAGCTATTTTGTTACTTTTAATATGCATAAGTGTCCTTATAGCTGGTCTGCATATGGATAATGTCCAAAATTTGATAGTAAATCGCTATTTAGAGTCGCTTCCTTAGCGACCATGGCGAAGAGTGTAATTAGACGCTGACCTAACGTTTACCGGTTTACAGACTCGAATATAATTTGCGATGTTGAGATGAGCAAACTACATAGTTGTCTTATCTACGAAAATCCAGAAAATAAAGACGCAAAAACCACACAAAAAAAATTAAAATCACATCTTTTCAATAATAAAAATTCTTTTATTTCTGTCGAACAAAAAATCTGAATGGAAAACTGATCGGACTAAAATGTATGTCAACTATTATTAAAGTAAGTGGATACAGATTCTGTCACATAATTTCTACTTTAGAATAAAAGCCTACAAAGATCAATGTAGCAAGCTTTGATCTGTTTCAAATCAATTTTCGAGGGTAAATTGCGAAATGTTTTAATTATTTTGAAACTTTTCTTTAAATTAGTGTTTGCAACCATTGGGACTGAATAATTACCTAAATGGCTAAGAATGACGGCCGAATGTACCCAAAATAATAGGGCTACACAGATCGGACGAGTTTTGAAACATGGACGAATATCAAGTTTTGCACAGAGGGAATAACAGTGGATAACAGAGTGAACACAAAGTGTCACTCTCTTTACATTTCAGTTGATTTGTGCAGAACTACATACTAAATAAGCATATTAACGTCATCTGGGTATAAATCAGTATGTCATGCTGGCAGTAGTTTAAGTAAATGCCTGCAGGCGCATTTAGTACACATACATAAAAACTGTTCAGACTTTTCCTGGGCGATTCCATGCTTTTTATTTATATAAAGACAGGTATACATTTATTGTCATTTGTACATAAACCGGATGTATCGTCAGATCAGCGTGTATTCTAGACCTACAGGTCACCTGGGTGGTTTTGGTAAAGATAAATAAAATATCTTAGGGTTATCCCCTCCCCAACAAGATACTTTCCAATTTGAAAACGGTACATTAGGGCCTATTTTGGGTCTCTGATAATCCCTTTATAATGCGCAATGGTTTGACAAATCTTACAACTAATTAGATATATAAACTGAACAGAAGCCTGTTCCCTTCTAGACACAAATGAGTTGCTTATTTAATCTGGCATATAAAGGGACGAAGATAACCACAGTGCACGTCATCGAAGCCGAGGTCTGCGAACATCTTGCTGATAACGAGGCAGTCAA
Source organism: Potamilus streckersoni (assembly GCA_016746295.1). NCBI lineage: Eukaryota > Metazoa > Mollusca > Bivalvia > Unionida > Unionidae > Potamilus > Potamilus streckersoni. The sequence goes on from JAEAOA010000314.1 coordinate 637,392, forward strand.
AGTCAGGCCCAGATCCGTCAGGCTGTCCTTCCTTCCACAGCAAACCTCCGTTGGAAACATCTATCAACTCCATTGCAGCCAGCCAATACCACTTCCCAGCCACTTTCCCACCGTCAATAAAAAACGCCGGATCGTCTAATAATAATAATAATAATAATAATAATAATAATAATAATAATAATAATAATAATAATAATAATAATAATAATAATAATAATAATAATAATGAACAGTTCAATGACGGAAAAAGTAATGCATGAACAATTTATAAGAGAACAGAACAACAGGCTTGTAGATGACTTGACATTGAAGTGTGAAAGACAGAAACAGAAGGACTGCTAACGGCAGCGCAGTAATAAGCACTCATCGTCAACAAAGTGAACATAAGTGTACAATGCAAAATATCTCGTCATTGTGCAGAATATGCAAGAGTGTAAATAACCACATTACTGAGTGCAGAAAGCAAGTAGCCCCACACCCCCGCAACCCCTAGCGAAAAACCCTTAGCTTTTGTTACATGTTGAAACTGTCAGGGAAATAAGAAATATGTGATGAAGTGCACAAACAAGCGGTACCATCAAAAGTCAGAAAAAGTGGTTGAAAACAGGAAGCGGTGATTACTTTGTGAACTCACCATATAGACCGACCGGTCAGCGCTGGCTACAAAGCAGACAAAGCAGAATCGAATGACTCACCTCGGATGCAAGGAACATAAGAAAAAAAAGTCTGTCCAGAAAACGTAGAATGCTCTGGAAACGAGAAAGAGAGATCGTCAACGTGTTTAGAACATTTGAGAGATCGTCAATGTATTTAGAAAATTTGGGACAATACCTCGTAAACTCAGAGATTGTTTCAGAAAGCAAGTAACAGCTTCGAATCCAGGCCTACTGCTGAGAAAGAGATTAATCAGAACAGTAAAAATACTGTGCAAATACTAGTGGTCTTAGGTCATATGGAGCGACTTGACTTCAAGATAAGATGTGAACAGGATGAAAAGTAACATCGCCATCGCATGACTTGTGAATAATAATAATAATAAAAATAATAATAATAATAATAATAATAATAATAATAATAATAATAATAATAATAATAAATTAGATGAAGAGAACACAAAATGAAAACGAGGAAACGAAGGAGTACAAATAAAAGAGCAAGAGAAGCAGGAAGAGGAGAAACACGACTGCATGAAACACACACACACACGTACGTACACTCAAACATATGTATGTTAGTTCTGAAAAATGAAGACATTCATTTTGTTAATTGATTTCTTGTTCTGAGGTGCGTGGAAAAAGTCAAGATGCAACTAAGACTTATTGTACCATCTTGGTAGCTGTGGTATTATTTTCTCTTGTAAGAGCTGGTTCATTGTCTAAGTGTAGGTCGAAGAGTTACACACACACACACACACACACACACACACACACACACACACACACACACACACACACACACACACACGCGCGCGCGCGCGCGAAATCGCCTTCGATGAATCATTTTCCATGAAAATATTAAGTTGTAAGTGAAGGAAAAGCCTTGACAAATACAAATGTATGTCAACTTAATATAATTAGTTTTTTTTTATTGAATTATTTTGAAACTTGCAAATATAGAAAACAACAAAAATGTAACAGAGTATGTCAATTTAGATTCCAACGAGAATACTATGCTGAATCAGGTCTGCAGATTATAATGTCATGATAGAAACTTCTAGGTTAAAAGGTACAAAAATTTAAAATGATGGGTCTGTTTGTTGGGAAATTGTAACACCGTAGCAAGTTGGGTCCGTTATACGGGAAATGCAATATGGTGAGCTGGAGCATTCTGGGACATACATCGGAGTGAGCAGTAATGCTTAATGTCAAAAGCAGACATTATTTAACAAAATGTCATTGATGGTGTACATGTCACGCCGAAGACCTGTGATTAATGCATATGCTTCAGACTTGTGTGATGATTTAAGTTTTTAGTCTAAATTACCTACAGAGCCTCCGTTCAGGTCTAAAAGTTTTTAATCATAAAGTACGACATTTGAAGAGGGAAGTTAATAGTCTATTCAGGGGCTTCGTATCTGATTTAATACCGAATATATTGGCAGTGATGATCCTACATAACTATTTCGGTGTGTTTGAAGGAATTGGATACAAGCAATACTTTTACTCAAAGCGTGTTGGAACATCGTCCTTATGATATCTTGAGATCATTCACATTTACAAAAAATGAAGAAATAAAATATAAGATAAGATAAGAATTCTTTATTTCAGACTGCATAGTCCATACATCTAAATTAAAATACTGATATAGAGTCAAACATTGTAAACATAAAAGAACATATATATATATATATATATATATATATATATATACACATACATACACATATATATACATACATATATACATACACATATACATATATATATATATATATATATATATATATATATATACATATACATATACACACATACACATACACATACACACACACACACATATATATATATATATATATCTACACATACACATACATATACACTAAAACATATATACATATCATATGTACAAGTATTCAAGTGTCATATGCACGAAAGTGAATATTTCTGTCATTTGCATTTTCCTTGAAACGGTGATAGACCACAAGAATAGCACATAAGGGGGTGGTAAGTGGGAGGCAACATGTACAGGTATATTCAACAAAATATTCCTACCATTCCCTAGTCGACGAGTGAAATAAATTTATATACTCGAAGACCACTGTCTTTAGTTTATACTAGTTTAATTGATAATTGGCAATGTTATTGTGATTATAGATTCTTGATATCAATGATAACATTCTATAAATCGTATGTAATTATGGAATTATGCTAGGTTTACTTGATGTATTTGTTTTAATAATCCAGTATGTAAAGACGTATCTTTTACAAAGATTACAGTATGTTTTGAGCTGAATGAGGATGTTTGAGAATAATGACTATCTATGATGTTCTATAATGGTCCATAACGATATGTCATAGTCACTAGTCATCTAAGTTTCAAACAACGCCACTTCTCGCACAAGCGTTTTGAGCGCAGGGTTAGTCTTTTTTGAAACGTAATTTTTTGTTGTTTTTTTATAGCGAAGATTTGTTTTACGAAATGATCAACAAATTTACTATAGCAGCGCTGGATTCTCAGTCTAAAGTATTACATTGTCTGTGTCATCGGTTACTTGTTGAAAATTGTGTTGAAAGAAAGGTTACATCTAAAATATCCTTTCTGCAAGTTTTTAGCAGATTTGAAGTTGTGATGGCAGTGGTATCATCCGAGATGCAAGCAGATGTATTCTAGTGTAGCATATTATGGGTTCATGGTAAATTCAAAGTAAAAGGGCTTATTTGCAACATCTGTATCTTATTAAATATTGAAAACATAAAATGCTTACATACACAAACCTGCATACGTGTTTTGTTCTGAGTCTGCGGAAAGAAAGATACGACGTAGGGATACATCGAGGCCATCAGGATGAGACATATTCATAAACCATTTAAAAACAAAACAAAATGATTTATTTCTCTCGACTTAGAACAAAACATGAATGTAGTTTGGAATTTATTACATACTCCCTCTTTTTTCTGCGACAAAAATATATACCACCTGTCGTCAAAGAAGACAAATAAGTAGTTTTAATGCCATCCGGAAATATGGATTTAGTAGCTGTATCAAACACCTGATCAAACACATGTAAGACAACGAGTTTGTAATATCATTGTTATTATTCGCAATAGCATTTTTTTCGAGAGAAAAAAATGATCAAGTCGACAAAAATGCAACGGCAGATCTTTAACCATTTGCTACTGTCTGTAAATCGGCTGTACAGGCTTTCTTTTGCGAATAGAAGTTAATTTGAGTTCATAAACTGTCTCATAAGTACACAATTAACTCAATACCATATATTTGTTTAATTTACTTGATAAGAAAAATGTATGATCTTCAGTCTCTACAAATTTTGTGAACCTCTAAATAATCATTTAGGCATTGTTTGATAGACAGTTGGTGAGAGGTTACTTTTTCCCATACTCGTTTATGTAATGAGTTCAATATTAAATAATGGAATGGAGTTCAATATTAATGGAGTTCAATATTAAACCAATAGTTGATCAATAAAATTCAGACTTTTTTGAAATAAATTTTAAGCGATGTTTGGACTCTTATTCGTGTAACAATGTAGTTTGTTGTTTTTTTGTGCCCCCTCCCACAAAGGTTACATTCTCAAACATTTCACGAACGATCATTCTTGTGAAATTAATTTCCCCATGGATTGTGATTCAGGATGTTTCGCTTACGTGGTGGTATTAGTGCTGGTTGGTGACTCTGACCGATACGTTAATTTAATCAAACATGATTTTTATATATCTTACAGTTCAATAGTAAATTGTGTAATGAGACGTGGCTTTAGATAGATTACAATTCAATAGCAAATTGTGTAATGAGACATGGCTTTAGACAGATTACAGTTCAATAGTAAAGTGTGTAATCAAACAGCCGTTGGGTTTGTGGAAATCGACGGTTGATAAGACTGCATAATACTCCAAGTTGATAATCATTGATGTGTCGTCTGTTTATGGCTTCTTCGACACTTTTTGAAAATCATTGGCTATTTCAGGTCGATCAGATGGGATCTGTTCTTCATAAGGATATACCATGGCATCTGGCTCTGCCTTGCCTTGGCGGGTATCGAATCATCGATTATTTAAAATTATGAATTCGACTCTCTCCCAGAAGAGCCACTGCGGCTCCCAATTGTGATATATTTTAATATTGGATACAGACAATATATAATTTACTACGCTTATCATAGTTGATATCGCAAATTTCGGACTTAGTGGCCGTAAGATCGTAAACACAGCGATACAGTTACTATTACATTGTATCAAAGTAGTTTTTATTTGTTTCTTTTATTTTGGAAATAAATTTAGTCGGTTTGAATCCAAGTCTTTGTCTCTTTACTGAACATACTCGTAATCATTTTATGATGCTGGGTCTCAGATATGGAGGTAGCTTCATGCTAAATAACACTAATTTGACGCTGGTCCCGCTTATGACCTTCTTTTCATTTTGCGTATTATGTAGTATTGTTTGGGTTGGTGAAGGCTGTTTCTTGCATGCCATTATTATTCAAATGAGTTTAATACGTAATCTTTACCGGTGATTCCAAAGAGCAGTTCTTTTAGATAGGCCCTCTTCTGCTGTGTGTCGACCATCATTAAATAGCCACCTTCATTACCACATGTGTTATTGGCGTCAGAGATGTTCATGCTGTCTAAATGGACTTTGATACACAACTGCAATGAGCGCACATACGAATAGTCACGCCGGTGGCAAGCAGCTGCAGAAACAAAAAATTGAAAGTTGATAAGCAGGAAAAGTTATTATTATTATTATTATTATTATTATTATTATTATTATTATTATTATTATTATTATTATTATTATTATTATTATTATATGTTGTTGTTGTTGTTATTATTATTATTATTATTATTATTATTATTATTATTATTATTATTATATGTTGTTGTTATTATTATTATTATTATTATTATTATTATTATTATTATTATTATTATTATTGTCATTTTTGTTCATATTTCTCAATTATACTCCACCTCAAAGACCCAATTACACAATCCAGGATCAAAACTAGTAGTGTTTAATTAGGAGTGAGAGCTGGGATAAACCAACTCCATCAATACCCCATTTACTACTTTTACCTTGATCGTCAAATGTGAGTGCATTTAATAAACATAAAAAATAATTATGCCAACAACAAACCAATATCAACCATATCAACAGGCTGCCATGTGCGCTGAATCGATATTAGGCTAGCTACTGTGATTGGCATTGGTTGGCTAAGGTGGGTCGAAGGTGAGCGGCACATTAACTTTAATGATTTCTTTTCTGTGAAGTAAACATTTCATAGCATACCTGCGGGGCATCAATGAATACTCAGAGTAGAGGATATCCTGCTATACGAAGTAAATATTTCACAGCGTATCGGTGGTACTTAGTATCCGACAGACTTGGCATAGTAGAGAACATTTACTCGATTTTTATTGCCTGTCGATCAGTAAACTGCTTTTGAATACAAATCGTATCTAAGGCGGTGATTTTCAACTTCCACCAGCACCATTTCGAAGCCAGCCAGCTAATTATTGTATCCGCGATAAACATTGAGTAGTTAATTAATTGTACTGAGACTACTTTGTGTTTCCGCGAGAAGTTTCGAATTGACACTTATTCGTAATGTAATTGTATTAAAATGATTTTAACAACGTCACCAATCACACCGTTCACTACTGATGTGACTTGAACAACAATTCCGATTTGCGTATCTATAGTAGTCATTATAGTAGTTTTATTTCCGCCAAACCAAGGCCAACGGTTGTTGCTGCGGGATTCCACAACTGCATCGGCGCCAAGAAATACACTCTCGTATTTCACGAGGAGCGCAGTTGTCTATGTGATTCATCCCTCCGCTATTGTTCCGATTAAGTTATTTTCTTGCATTGGTAAAATCTATTTATAGTTTTTTTTTTCTTTTAATAAAGAATACCTGTAAAATAATTGCTTGACAAGTTAGCCTATATCAGATGCAACATACAAAATCACTAACCAAATACTCTCTTTTAAACTGGTACAATAGTGCAAAAATAAATAAACTTTCCAAGGAATGTATAAATCTCCAGTTTTAGTGAGTTCTGGGGGATCGAATAAAAGCTAATAAAGTATGCAACTGAATGGTGTCTGAAACTATCGTTCTCGTCTTCATTCAGACCCTATTACATAGGCAACTGCGTTCTTATTAAATAACAGTATATTTTGTATAGTTCAGACAATCATGATTAATATATTTGTTGGGGAATGTAACCGTGGCAGATTTAAGAATAAATTCGATTTCCTTGTTGTAGAAACAATTTCTTAGTGTTTTTATACTTGGCTGTGCAGTCACCTAATGAGTATATTCGAGTTGGTGTTGGTACATTATGGCGGGCCAGCCGTCCATTTCCATTTACTCTTATCAAGATTATATTTGAGAGTATTTGAGGGTCTCGAAACACCACTCTGACGCAGATATTCATCAACAAGTAGAATGAAACTGCAGTTCATAATAAAGTCTCCGTTTTTTCCATGGCAGCATTTTTTTACAGGCAGTTTTGTTGACAGACGCAACCGATACAGTATTGTCTTTTATTTCTGATGATTTCATTGATTTCTATCAGGTTCTTTGCGATGGCGCATCGCATATTTGTAACAACATTGTGAATGTCTACGTTTAGACGTTTTACGTTTTCCTATTTCTTCATGGAAGATCATAATCTCGCCCGCTTGCAAATGCAAACAACGCATCAAAATTAAGATCTCCACATATTGGCCTGTTCAGTTTATAACTCGAATAAAACAGCGGTAGGCGACTTTGAAATATTTCGCAATGACGTAAATGAATATGTATCGGAAATACTTTATTGACTATGCCATAGCGAGTAAATAAAGATTGGTTAATAAACGCGTGGCCTTTTGTGATTTGTTTTGAGCAATCGAAGAACTTGGCCTGATGGTATTCTCAGACTTGTCTCTGGTAATCGAAGGCACTTTTCTTTCTTTATTTTTTAAGATATTGCTATGTGGCCTCTAGTTTTGTTTTCCACCAGTATCAAAGAAATTCTAGATGCTGTTCCAACCGTCCCAAAACGCAGAATATAACAACGCCATGATTCATCTCAGACTTGGAAAACTTGTATGTCATCGAGACTTTGTTTTGTGGTTGTATTAGCTTGATCATCTTGCGCTTGGGTCAACCACACAGGGACAATTCCAGATAACTGTATAGGAAAAGGTCTCAAAGTTTTTGCGCAATCGTTTAGTATTGTGTTCCATATTGTCATAAGCTGCTTCAACCTTAACTTCGTAATAGGACATTATTAATTGAAAATGCAACAGGATCGATTACTAGTTTGCGAGAACTTTACTAGTTTCACGTCTATGCCCTCTAATAAAGTAACTCATCTGAGAGAATCACAACAATTCAATTGTAATTGTGTATATTGGGGGCAACAGGCAGACGGGCAACACGTACATAAAAGTGCATGTAAACCATGGACTGGTTAAAATGGTCCAGGTGTTTAACAAAAAGTGAAAAATCGAATACAACTCAGTGGCGTCTTTGAGAGAAATCTGGAGACCCGTGTCAACATTTTTTGACCTTGTCAATAACGAAAATAGCTTGTCATATTTAACGTGTTGCCTAATTGTGTTCGAATTCAAACATATTTTTTTCTCTGGGTTCTTGACAACAATCGCAGATAAATTGCTACTCTAAAATTGTCAAATGCCATTTTAATAAGGAGCTACCCACCATTATCACGTTCCATAGCTTGAATTTCCACATTTCATAGTGCGCTGATACCTTGTTTGGTAGTTATTTGCTATGGAACTGCTGAACGCTGCTTTCTATCAAGTGGTGTCTCTACAGAGCATGATTCTGGCAAATTGGTTTGATCTTGTCGTAATATAATTTCTACATGAGCAGGTTTGACAAACATAGCTCAGACGCACCAAATAGATTGGCTTTGCTGTGAGCATCCACGAGTCTACCGTCGAATTATTTGGGTGACTGAAATACAGTCAGTAATAAGGCTGTGAAGTTTGTCTTGAACACTATCACTGACACTGTATAAACGAATTCGCTTTCGTGAATTTTTAATCTAGTTACCAAAAAAGGAATTCTCACAAGTTTAAAGATATCTTTGTCAGTTTGGTCGTGAGAATTGTGAGCAGGTTTGTATTCGTCAGGATGTATGGAGCCATTCACACACGTTGGTCTTTACCTGAGTAATCGGTGGATTCATAGCACGCGCATACCTGATCGAATATAATACTGCATATTTATCGCATGTAATACATAGTTGCTCTAAACCCAGGATCGAAACAAGCTTGATGCATTCCTCAGTGATATGGCGTTTATACGGAGGCATCTGACATTCATTGCGTCGGTGCTAGTGGGTATTTGTTATAAAGGTGGTGAATATTTTCTGGATACTCCCTATTATACTTATCAAAGTATCCGAATTCGCTGATATAATCTCATCCACATATCTGTTTTTGTATATTTTCAGGTTTTGTAACAATCCATACATACCAATCAGCGGACATGGGCTGCATCATTTCCCATTCATAAAAAGTATTGGAGCCAGGTTTATGATGCAACGGTTTCGAACAATGAAGTCTGGTCTCAGAAAACTCAAGATTGTCGTCATTAGTCATGGTCATGTCCGTGGGGAAGGAGAACTATTATCAAATCCATTTCGCTGTAACCATAAGCGATTTAAGAATCTCGTCAACCACGTCCTGGCATCGATACAACATTGGTGACTCAGTTATTCTATCATATCTGACTATAATGTAACCAAACAGCAAGGAACTGGTTCTAAAACTTGCGTTGTCTTTAACTTTGGTTTTGGGCTTTTAGAACCTGTAAAGTCTGCATAAATAACATCCTAACATACGGAACATTCATCTACGTTGCACCTCGGTGAATTTCAACATGTTCTTACCCGATTTAGGCATAATTGTACGCTGCGGATTTTCACTGATTTAACCACAACAAAGGTCGTGGTCGTCAAGAAGCTGTTGTTCGGTAAGTAAATACAGGCAACGTCTGCACGAAACGACGTTATAGTGGTGCTTGCTATCTTTTTTAAGTCACCGGGAAAGATTATTTATCCATGCATATTGATATCGCGACTAAGAACTATTCATATCATTCAACAACAATAGACCAATTTTGGTCCGCTTACGCGAATTTATTTTTATTTTTGTATGGTGATAGTGTAACGTCAATACAAGGGTTAAGTTGTTCAACCATTTTTATCATTTTGTTAGTACCTGCACCGGAAATTCTATGCAAACATCGATTGACATCCATATGTTGTTGTTAGTATATAGTGGATATTAGTATTATAATTTCAACATTCCCACAGAATCCACTGACAACAGATGTTTGCATAGAATTTCCGGTGCAGGTACTAACAAAATGCCAGGACGTGGTTGTGTACATTTGACCACGACATTTAATCGTAAGTCATCAGATAAAGACGTATTTAAAATTGCCACCTATCATATTCATAGTGGTCCTTTGTCATCCTAAACAGTAAAGAAGACACCAAGGCTATCATTATTATAATAATTATTAAATTATTTATAAGTTTATGTAATAAATTATTACATTATTATTATTTAATATTAAATTAATTTATTCAAGCTTATGTAATATTTCGAATAATTGCATGATAATATTAAAAATCACCTAACGTTTATGTAAGTTATAATCTGGCATCTGGGCTCATTGACAAACATCATCAACCTCTTGAACGGCGATAGTGGCTGTGATAAATAGTCGGTTTTGTTCATCCTCGACTATATGTACAATGTCTGCTTGTTTGGTCCGTGTATGAAGTTTGGTACTTAACCGTGCTGGTGTTGCACGAAGCTCTCTCACTGTCAAACGCAGTCGAACTGTAAGACCTAATAACACGCAAGTATGTCGTTTTTTTTTTTTTGTTTTTGTTTTGTAGTCTCGTGGTATATTAGGCCCAAGCGCAAATTATTTCAATGTTGGCAATGTTGTCTTGTATCCGGCCAAAGCTAATCAGGCTGAATTGTTGCTCAACAAGCTCAAGCTGCTGGTCATTTACGGTTCCTAATAACTAAAGGATGTCAACTTTTCTCATAAGGTTTGGTATTCGTATTCCACGATGTGCGATTGTCCTCGTTGCTGAATTCTAAATGCCACCAGTAAACGTTTAAGGTTTTGTTTTTTTTTTTCATTTTACTAGGATCAGAAAGTGCAACCGCTTCATTCATAGCTATTATTTCATTGACTTCTGTGTCCTTCGATTGACATTATCGGATGTTTTTACAATTATATCGTCTGATGTTTTTTCATCGTTGTGTATTTCTATAATGATAATAATACTCGCGACGAGATCCGCATGATTGGCTAAGCTGGTTATTATGTTATTATATTCTTATAATTAATATAATTAAATATTGTTAATTAATATTATTATAATTATAAGACATTACTCCAATACTACATTTAAGGTACGGTCAAGTACCAGGAATAGCACTCACTGAAAGCAAATGTTGATTACAGAATTAAGCATGAATATAATGTTTGTTAATATAAATCGACATTTAACAACATTACAACATTATTCTTTATTGGATTGTAGTTAACATTAAACAATTAAACTATCATCAATGACGCTGCACCAGAAATGGTAATATTATAAAATAAGTATCTCACCAGCAGTATTTTACTAATTAGCAACCTCCGAAGTTTGATATCAAAATGACTGTAAAATGTAAATAAAATGTTCATAAACCAGATATTTGGTGAAATCATTGCATATTTACCATTGTGATAACGCACCAAACTAACTCGAAACAGCCCATCCGATGTGCGTTCACATGCAAGACTTTAAAATGTATTATAGCTCTCGTTTTTGAATCTGAAATAATTCTTTATAGAAATAACACCATGTTACGTGATCTTTTATAATTTCTTCATATTCTTTCTTTATCATGCAAGTAAATTCATTGTTTTGCATGCATATGAATACCATTGGTATTTTTATATAATATGATGAAACGTTTTAAATTTAATTAATACTTTGTGATCTTCAATGCTACTACATGTACTCTTTTTGCTAAATGCATCCTTGTAATTATTATCAGTTCATGCTCACGTCATTATCCACATTGGGTTGTCAAATCTTGATATTTTCCTGTACAATATAAAATAATCGCTTTCACTTTTTTCTCATGCGATTGGACATATCTAAGTTGTCAAGCTTCCAAAATAATACCCTAGTCAATTAATTTATCAGTATGTTCGGAAAAAGTATTTGAAAAAAAATCATATAACATCTTTTGAACCTCTTTGATAAACCGGTATGATGTATTTAAGTGAAACAGTGATGTAATCTTTTCTTTAACGTTTAAAACACTCCGTTGAGTTGGTAATGTAATCCCAGAATCGGTTAGTATACCTAAAAATTATTTCAAAATGCATATGAATCAATCTGTGAATTTTTCACCATTTATATAATATACCGCTGTCATTTTTTAATATATTATTCTCACACAATCTCTACCATGATAAATTTAGTCTGTTATGTATATCTATATTTTTAGATTGTTCTGGTGGCCTAGTGTCGAGTCATACCAAAGCCTTTCAAAAATGGTACTAACAGTTTCCTTGCTTGGCGCTCAGCATTAAGAGGTTAGAGTTAGGACTGGTCAGCTTGGTGTCAGGATAATGTGACTGGGTTAGACTTCATGCTACATGTCTGCGGCATGATGTTCCAGTGCTAGACATCACTATAAACTGCCACACCGCAGACATCGTAGCGATATGACTGAAAAATTGTTAAAGATACGTTAAAAATCACAATCACATCACATAATCACATTTATTTTTTTGTGTGTGTAAATCCTGATTCGTGATTTTGTATAATTTTTGCATTGTTTATTTTTGTTTGTAAATTGTAGTTATTATATAGAGCTGGATTTCGTACGTTCCTATGGTCTCTTTTAAGATATTAAAGAAAGTAAAATTGCATCGGATCTAGAAATAGACGTATATATATATATATATATATATATATATATATATATATATATATATATATATATATATATATATATATATATATATATATATATATCTGTGTGTGTGTGTGTGTGTGTGTGTGTGTATGTGTTCTTGAAATATTAGATTGATTAGTAAGATCTCTCACGACATTTTATTGTAAGAAACACTTTGAATGTATAAAGGAGAGAAATGAGCAACCAGATTATTATTTCTATTTTGGAGGTATTTTTGTTTCTTGTGGTTTCTGTTGTAACATGTGGCAGGGCGTTGATATGGCTGATATTGGTTTGTTGTTTTAATAACTACTGTTTTATTGTTTGTTTCTGAATAGCGCATAAACTCGCGCTTGACAACCAGGGCAAAATTTGTAAAATTTATTTTATTTTTTAATAACATGCCATTCAGTTAAGATGAACATATATTGAGTAATTCCTGCCAACATTTTATTTTAAAAACAATTTCTCAAACATGACGTACAAAACTTTGCTGACACTCACGCAACCTTGAATTCACCGAAACTCTAGACATGCGCACACTTAAACGTCTGAAGATCAATAAAGTAACAGTTAATAAATACATAAAAATAAATACGCTTTTAGCGTTCAATGTATTCGATGAATGTTTTTGAATATTCCCAATATAAACAATAATAAACAGGAATTCAATAACAGCTGAAGTTATACTACATTTATTTAGGCATATATATATATATATATATATATATATATATATATATATATATATATATATATATATATATATATATATATATATATATATATATATATATATATATATATATATATATATGGGGAACTTTTTGAAAGAATAGAATTGGTATTTTTAACCGTAATAGATTACCTCTGTAATACTTGGTTGAGGGTTGTACTTTTATTTTTGTAAAGTCCGTCATGTCCATCTTTAAGATATTGCAGACATTACTGCCGTCGGTGAATGAGAAGCTGGTACACGATACGTCGATATGGCACTCCAAACCGCACTGGTTGACATCCTCCTTTACCATAGTGGTAATAAAGCCGGACAGTGGCAGCTTGTTATTTGCTGACGACTCTTGCACAAATGTTACAGCTTTACTGTCCAGTATTAATGAAGATTCAGACCCACAATCTGAGAATATTTCAGCACAATAAATCAAAATCGAGAATTATGATCACACACATTGCCATAATGACCTATACGAAAGTTTACAATCGCGATATTAATATCACTTAGAACACAATTGACATGATATACTTTATAGAGAGCAACAGGTCTAATTGTTTACGTCTGAAGGTTACCTTGACAGTTTCAAGTATACGAAGCTGACGCATGGGAATATATCTGACAAAAGTATAAAATCACAAAATGGCATGTATTTGAAAAAACATTTATTTTCAAAATGAAAAGGGTCAGAGGTCAATGTTGTACTTACTTCCCTCCAGTACTATAAATGTGAAACATGCTCCACTTATCTTCTCTAAACTGTACAAGTATATAAAGGTGCGCAAAAGTTCCAATAGAACGTGCCACTGTACCTTAAATCAATTTACATGCGCGTCCGAAGTTTCCTTCAGTAAGGAATGTATAGAAATGAACAAATGACTCTTGTTAAGTAATTTGTTATAAAATAGTCCAAGCATTATCTTTTTTTTAAACAAAAGGGCTGCATCGGTCACAAATAATCAGTGAATATTACAAGTATAATTATATTTAAGATCATTGAATCACATGCATGACATGTGACATGTATGCCAACGGGGTGGCCAAATCGAATGTACTAACATATTCGGGTCAAATCATACTTGAAGAAATATTTCTGATGAAAAATGCTAAAAGAAAGAAAAGAAACAACAACAACAACAAACGTTAGTTTATTTTAGTAATTTACTAGCGTATGTGAATATGTTCAAAATATTGTTTCTTTTTCGTAAGAGCGAACTTGCCTTCTGTCTGAACTTTATGTAATTTCTCAAGTCCACTAAGCACTAAATATTTTCCGTGTAAGTGTATTTTAGGTTTACTGGTCGTCCCTGATAAATATCATGCCCCGATGTTGGCATCCGACTCGAAGTTTTCCTGCCATAGTATATCAATAGTGTAGGTAGAAAATTGTAGACTTCATAATCAACACTTCCTAATTTTAATAATAAGGCTGTCTGATGTCGGCATGATGTCTTTCAGTATCATCTAAAGTGCAAGCTTAATCACCCCACTTTAGTTACGGTTTTTAGATTACAGCTTATTGAACAATTAACATAGATACAGCATATGCATTTTCTATAAAGTACCGACATTTTAATGCTGGGAGGGGCTTTGATATTTTTCATTTGAATATTTTTGTCTTTTACTTCAAGATCATTTATATTTTGCCAGATATTATAATGGAATAATATGGTGTTAATTTACTATAAATCACAGCAATATATTTTTTCTAGACGGAAATTACCCCCCCCCAATGTCATGCTCACCTTGATGGGTATAGCACTTGGTTCAGAATTACCACGCTATTATCTCGCATTCCAGACACTCGCACGCCACCGATAAAACAGCTGCTATGAATGTCGAAATTACAAAATCAAATGTCTTTTGTCGTCATTTAATTTTGGTTATACTGTCTTTCATGCCACATGGAATAAATAAATGACTTACCTATTTCGTGACATGCAGGCTAGATTTTTTGTCAACTTACCTGTAAATGTGTAAATAAATAATATGACAAACTTTATAATCAAACTTCCACGGGCCATATTCATATTCCACTAACCAGCGACTACTGGAAATGACATATGACGCTTGATTGGTAGGTGTACGACTGCAATGAAGTTATAGTGATGGTTAAAAGGTGAGTTTTTGATTGATTATTTCATAGCCACGTACCGTAGCATCCTATGACGCTCCTCACACAAGGGCAATGACACGCAGTGAATGGCCGAAACCAGTAGAGAAATTTAAAATGGCTGAAATAACACATAATGCATTGCCAGTAAACGAGTTATTTCCAACTATGTCGTTACCGGCTTTTTTTTTTCGTTGCACGACTATGCCAATTAAAAGTACTGAGTGTTTGTTTAAATTGTCACTATGCTGTACTATTATTTTCAGCCATTATATATGACTTGGGAGTAGGGGTAGGGGTGCGGTGAGAGATTGTATGATTGTACTCTAATTGAATTTTATTTTACGGTAAGTTTCAATAGGTTCAAAGATATTCTTTTAAGTGCAATAATGGAACAGATAATGATCGGGGTGGGTGAGGTTGGGTTAATTCTTATTTAACGCCATTTCTCAGCTTAAGATAGGTTATACATGGCGAGCAGTATAACTGCTGGAGGAAGAACCCGGGGAAACCTCGGTAAGAACTACCGACCCACTGAAAGCAACTGACAGCTTTCTCACCTACAGACTTTGGCCTAGCTCGAGACTCGAGCTACACGTACAGAGAAGCGATGGCAGTTATCGAATGCTTTGACCACTAAACTATTCGGGACTCCATGTTAAGATGTTAGTGCAATATATATATATATATATATATATATATATATATATATATATATATATATATATATATATATATGTATGTATGTATGTATGTATGTATGTATGTATGTATGTATGTATGTATGTATGTATGTATGTATGTATGTATGTATGTATGTATGTATGTATGTATGTATATATATATATATATATATATATATATATATATATATATATATATATATATATATATATATATATATATATATATATGTTTAAATCATTGATTCGTTTTGACATAAATTATTAGATTCGTGTAGGTATTAAAAGAACAATAAAAACTGCTTTGCTTTAAGGTAGTTCTAGGTTTATCGGTCGCTGTAAAACACCGACAATGTAAGATATTATTTTCTTAAACATGCCACTTTTTCAAACTTAATAATATTTTCCTTTTTTATTTAATCATAATTGTTGGTAATTTGATTTCGGGAGAGATATTACTTAATGTAAAGCAATATTAACCGTTTATTCCCGATTTGTATTAGGGGAATATTGTTGGTGCATGTGCTGAATGTTTTAACATAACACAGCTACAGCTTTCTGAAACATGAATTAATATATACTCCTCGTAGTGCAGGTTTATAAAGTATTATTAATTCAGTAACAAAATAAATGTAGCAACTGATGAAACTCAGCAATAAGAGATTTAGGGCGCATTCTTTAAAGAATGTCCAGGTTTAAACCTTCTGTTTATTTATAACTTGAGACTATAGCTGTAGGAATCCAGGTCATCTATGACTTATTATAATCCAGGTCATCTATGATCCGTTAGAATACAGGTCATCTATGACCCATTAGAATTGCTGTTTAAAGTGTGACATTAAAGAGTACATCACACTACTATTCATGTAGCTCTGAGAATTTTCAAAGACATGCAACTGAGAGTCTAACGCTCAGTTCACTTGCTTGGATAGTGCTTGCTATTAATATACGCGTAGCCTGTCTTTATTAAACTGCTGCTAAATGTACTCCACCCCCCCCGCCGATGTATCTGTTCTTTTATTTCATTCCATAATACAAGTTTGTTCCATGTCACGAGAATCATTTTATTATAAAGTATTGAAACTTTATGTAAAGTAACGATAAAACACATTCTATCAAACTTTCCTTAAAATAAAGCATATTTGTCTGACAAACGCCAACAAATCTCCCACTACCATATAATTTCGCAATTTCTCATCTTATATGTGTCCCCAACTCACACATTATGGCTAAAATGATAATACTGCATATTATCACTTTAACTAACACCCAGTACGTCTTTAATTGACAGAGTTACGATTAATGCAACTAAAATACCTGCCACGTTACAGTTGAAAATAACTGACAATGCTAACGGCAAAACTTTATACGTGTTTTGTTTCGAGTGGGCGGAAAAAAGACAAGACTATATTCATACACCTTATCGAGCTAGTTCTTTTCCCCGATTGGGAACAAAAACGTGGTTTTGGATTTATTACATATCTCATTGTAATTCATAAATTTAAAATAAAATAAAATAATTTTATTTTTTAAAAATGAATCAAGCATTTGGCGTTTTATGAAAGCTTTTGTATAACTCATTCCCATGTATGTAACCGTGGCACGGCCAAAATATCTATTGTGGAGTTACGTCATCGGTCTGTCAGCATTTCAAATATGGTGATTGGTTTTGAATTTTTACTAATGTTTAATGGGATATATGGATGGATTTAATTTGCAGTCACAGACAAATCGATGTTTTCCTTACTTCTCAAATGGAACTTACGTTTTAGACCAGTAATGGCCCCTTGCCTCACGCTTTACTTATTAAATTGATAGTAGGCCTACGTTTAGGCAAAGTTGATGGGAAATTTTACAGGCTAACAGTAATTAAATATATTCAAATTATACAGAAAGCTTATGAATTAAAACTTCCTTTTTTGTTTTCATTTAATACAAGAAGTTGTTTTTCATGCGTTGAACTGAAAAGTAATACTTTACACATATAATTGTAAGAAATCGAAGATTCGGTCTCTTTCCAGAATGCGGTTTAGATTTTTAAAATTCAATTTTTGGATGTAATTAACAAGTAAATTCTGAACAATACTGGAACATTGTTCTGCCTTTTCTCTCTTAATTTCTTCATAGAACAAACTCAAGAATGAAAAATGTAAACATATAGTTCTCTCCATCTGACACAGTGATGAAAAAGTCTCGACCAATTGTTACAAGATGTAATAATTTTTTTATTTGCGTCACAAGAAAAAACAGCTGCAGCTCTCCGTGTTTACCGTGTTGTAAAATGTTTGCCAGTTGATCTTCAGATTTACCAAACAAATTTTATTACTATGTATAATTTTAAATTGGAATTCCTCCACTTAAACTTTCTCTTAAAAAGGTATAATTCTGCAGAACATACTTTTTTGAACCTCTGAAGCTGAAAATGATTTTAGCTACGTTTGTTATTTAGATGGTTTACACTATGGGATGTCTCTTGTGATTTAAACATAGGGTAATGGTTTTCTAAACGTGGGTCATATAACCATGTCTTAAATTTTGACGTGATTCCCTGAGTCTTTCATAATGTGGATTTTTAAAATGCATGATTTCAGTGGCAAAGTAGTCTCTCAGTCTCTCTCCTTTGTTTGATTCACTGTACATACCAGCTTCATCTAAAAACTCATTGTTAACATTTTGATCATGATTTTGTTGTCTACTTAAAATAACTCTAATTTCTCGATCTAGGTACCGTGAAATGCACATAAACTGCCCGTTACTACTCATCGTACTATCCCATTATCTCATATGCAAAGGCGGCCATTGTTACCAAACATTTCAAACTTGTGTTGGCATTTTTTGATTATTTAAAATGTGTATTGTAATAAATCATTACGGATATTTTGTAATTATACTGTTATTTAATATTTTAAGTTGTAAAAATAATTCCAGATTGGGTTTGTGATATGGAAATTTTAGGAGTGCGATATTGAATCTCAGTCTGAACATCTGTATCGATCGCCAGATCAGCCATGTTAAATGGGTATGCAATAAATTACTTTATTGAATTTTGTGTTGCTTCCAAAACGTAAATTTCTCCTCTGGTATCGGGTTTCATTGATGGGTGCCAGGCCTCAAATACGGATCATTATGGAAGACCATGGAACCAGGGAAATATGACAGTAATTTCGACTTTTTTTTTAAAAAAAAAATATATGTAAACACCCACATTTGTCTGTGTATCACGGCTGTCAATTAAGAGCTCGTGGGTTCCAAACTCTTAGCGGCATCACATTTTTAATAAATAAGGTTTTGGTATTTTTATTTTCAAATTTTTTTTTTAACTTGCTAATCCAAATTTTAAAAAGACTTAAAAAAATTCCGTCATATGACAGGCAAATTAACTATATGACAGTAGATGACTCATTAAATACTAACTTTGTCTAAATAATTAAGAAACAGGGGATATTTTAAGAACATATTCCGGTAGTTAAAATAAAAATGTATGTTCCTTTCGTCTATTAAATTAATTTTACCAGGGTCCAAAGAACTTAACAATTTGAATCGCCTCGGATGCGTGAGGTCGGCGGGTTTGAACCTCAGCCTAGTCATACTAAAGACTTACAAAAATGGTACTAACAGCTGCCTGGCTTGGCGCTCAGCATTAAGAAGTTATTGTTAGGATTGGTTGGTCTTGTGTTAGGATAATGTGACTGGGTAGGACATCATGCCACATGTCTGCGGCATGATTCCCCAGTGCTAGACATCTTTATAATCTGTAATACTGCAGACATCGTAGCGATATTACTGAAAATTTTTTAAAGCTACGTTAATAATCTAAATCACACACACACACACTCGAATCGCTATTATCTCACCTCCGTCTGCGTGGGTTCGAGTCTCGAGCTTAGCCAATGTGGGAAGGTGAGAAAGCCTGCCATTAGCTTCCTGTGGGTCCGTTTTCTTTCCGGGATTTTCCGGGTTCTTCGTCCCTCAAAAACTTATTATACTGGCTGCCATGTACAGCCCATTTTACTTCGATTTATTGTTGTTGTTTGTTTCTTGTTTGCTTTTGTGAACTGACTTCGTGAGATATAATATACACAAACAAATTTAGACTGATGAGGTCCTGTACAATTATTAATTTCAGATTTTAACACAATGGGACAAGATATTTGATGAAAATGAGTCTGACACAGACAACTTTGTTGGATTATGATTGTTTTAAACACATAACTTTTAGAAACGTCTGTAGTATAACGGATGCATAAATTGAACAAAAATATCGATACACTTGAAATATCTTTACTTTTTTATTTGGTCCGTCATGAAACACTTTAAAATATGAGATTCTGTTATTTGTTGTTTTGTATAATTGATAGAACACAAAAATGTAGAAACTGATTGCGAAACTACTAAGTGCATATTGACACAACGCTAACAAGCGAAATGTAAAGCAAACATCACTCAAATGCTGCAATCAGTGAGAAACGTTCTGAAAACGCTGATTCCCTCTCTCGCCATTGGTTATTGACAAAATTAGCCATTGCTAGTAAAGGTCAATCCATGACTGTTTGGCATCTACTTTTGCAATATGTACACGATTGTAAATTGGTGATCAAAATGTTTACCAAGTCTAGTGCAGTGAAATTAAAGCAAGCGTTAGTAATCGATGTTGCTATTTATCTTTTGAACATCAACAAGAAACCACGTTAACAACTTGAGTAATCTACGTAACTCAAACAAAAAAAAATAACTAGTACAACTTTTCTGAAGAATATCATTTCCATTATTATTGCTCTGAAAACTGTATGGGTGTCAGGACTGCGCATAGGGTAAAAGGAAATACGGTATCTAGGACGTAAATTAATCTACACAGGAATATTGCTCACTTTTCAAGGAACGATACTGACGTAATTTCCGCCAACTTTCGCTGACACGAATTATCTTACCCTCTTTCAAGGGGTTAAATATTTGCGAGTGTGACCACTATTGCAATTTAAAATTAAACCACGCGGAATATATATATATATATATATATATATATATATATATATATATATATATATTCTACCTTCAGTTCTAATGGCAACAATAATTTGATTCAAGATCAGGACATTTTATGAGGCGCCTAGTACAAACAAGGGCAATTATGAAATCAGCCTATTTCTAAATTAGTACGTTTTGCATACTTTTCAATCGCTAAAAAAGTGCATAATTTACGCGTACATTGACAATTTCCATGCATGGGGTTTAATAAAAAAAAAAAAACAGGTTAAGTCTGGATTAAAATCTTTGTCTTGAAGCCAGTAATCTTATTGGATGAAATTTATGTCTGAATTAAAACGGACTAATTAAATATCTTAAGTCTACCAAACTTTTAGGCTTGCTTTAATGAAATTGGACAGACAGGATCAAATATAAATCTGACTTAAGTTGACGAATTTTAATTTTTTAGGTTTAGACTAAACATTCTGAACATGTTGGTAATGCTTAGGCCATATGTGGATCCAGTACCTGTTTTAGGATTCATGATCGAGTCAAGGTTGCGTTACAACTTTGCACAGGAAGGCTTAACATAATCAAAAACATTTATTAATAAATCACACATGGTAGCTGTATAATTCTTGCATTGACTTCTGACGTTCTTGAGAAAATGTCAAATTCAGTAGTTGCAAAAAAAAAAAAAAAACGTGCAAAATGATAGAAATTTTTTTTTTGTTTTAAATTACAATATAATAAGTTTACCGATTTAAATTCTAGAATGTTAAAAAAATCTGGTCTTTTACAATTTCCTAAGACGAATTTAGTCTCAGTGGTGCAAACCTATTGATAAATTAAAACCAAAAGCTTTTATTCCAAATCGGTGTCTTGTGCTTATGTTGCGAAAATTAACAATATCATACAATATTCAGGAACAAAGTACTATTATTCTCCTTTTCGGTTTGGGAGAAAATGCATGCCTGGTTTATTTCTGTTGTTGAGAAAATGAACGACGGGTGTTTTTTTTTTTTTTTTTTGGAGACAGCGCCTGACGGGTGTAGTTTTTGTTGGAGAAAATGCACGACGGATGTTTCTTTGGAGAAAATGCAGACCGGGTGTGGTTTTTCGAGAAAATGCATGACGGGTGTGATTTTTGGAGATAATGCACGAGGGTGTGTTTATTTAGAGAAAATGCAAGACGGTGTGTTTTCTGAAGAAAATATTTATTTTGAGAAAATGCAGAACGGTTTATTTTTGTTGAGAAAATGCATAACGGTGTGTTTTTGGGAGAAAATGCATGACGGGTGTGTTTCTTGGAGAATACGGAAGACGAGTATTTTTTGGAGACAATACGCAACGGGTGTTTTTTGGAATGTTACGAATATTTAATTAAATTGCTTGTGTATCAATTTTAAATTCTTTTATAATAGCTTTTTGTTTCATTACATTTTGTTGTAGTGATAATTTTCACTGGATTTGACATTTGTTCCCCCCAAAAATCCAGTTCATTTCCAGCAAATAATACAGTTACTTTATCACTATTTTTAGCCGACCTTGGCTTGGAAATTTGTAAACATTGAGTAAACATGATTGGCTATTACAAATGTCATCTTTTTGTAAACAGTTTTTTATATTATCCTTTTTAGCGCGAGAATATGATTTGTTTAGATAGAGCTATTCTACCTACATGATAAATTACATTTTTTTTATTGCGCTGTTCAAATTAGTGATCACTTAGTCCGTCACATGAGTCACCATTTGATCTAAAATCGCGGCTTAAAACAGCCAATTTCTAGCAGATTTTTCAGTCGTATTTTTACACCTTAGAGCTGTCGTATTTTTACACTTTAGAGCTCAAGATGTATTTTAATTGTTGATGCCAGTTTGTTTTAAAGTTCATCTATTTTTTTATTTAATAATTCATATTCTCATGAAAACAGAACAAGTGCGTTTCTTTATAAAAAAT
This sequence comes from Potamilus streckersoni, assembly GCA_016746295.1. Taxonomy (NCBI): domain Eukaryota; kingdom Metazoa; phylum Mollusca; class Bivalvia; order Unionida; family Unionidae; genus Potamilus; species Potamilus streckersoni. Next base: position 660,536 of record JAEAOA010000314.1, read on the forward strand.
TCTGGGACAAAAACATTTAATGGAAATTTATTCTGAGATACTAAACAGAACATTATAAATTGTGTTTCAGTTAGAAACTGTTACCATCAGTACAACGACCTCATTTGACGTCATCGCCTTCCATATTAGAACTTCATCGAGATTCGAATCTGGATTCAAATTAGAACTTTCCGTGATAGGACATATTTTATGATTAATTTTTTTGGATTATATTCACAAACCGTAAGAACTATTTCATATTTTGATATTGTTTTATAGGGATATAAATTATTTTGTTAAAATTTACAAAGCTTGCTAACTTCACTCTGTTCTTTTGCTACCTTTGTACAAGCCTAAATGTATCAGGAGAAAATATTTTTGGAGGAAATGCAGGAAAGATGTTTTATTTTAAATGCATGACGGGTGTGTTTCTAGAAAAAAATTAACGACAGATGTTTTTATAAATATAGAAAATGCATGGTTGGTATTTACTTTGGGAAAATGAAGGACGGTGTGTTTTTGGAGAAAATATTTTTGGAGCAAATGCAAGACGGGTGTCTTTTTTGGGAGAAAATGGTCGACAGTTGTGTTTCTTAAAGAATATGCAAGAAGGGTGTGGTTTTTTGTTTTTGGATACAATGCACGACGAGTCTGTTTTTTTGAGAAAAACATTTTGGAGAAAATGCAGGACGGGTGTGTGTGTGTTTTGTATGAGAATTATTATATTTGGTTAAACTTAATTTTTGTAGGTTTCAATCATCAGCTTCCTGACAGTTTTTCAGTGGTAAGAGGCTATAAATGAATCGATTGAAAACCATAAAATCGTTACTGTACCTGAAAATTAATTTTAAAAAATGGAAAACAAAGTTATGAAATGTCAAAATCAGGAAATAATTTTTTCTCCACTTGAATTCACTTGAAACATTTATCGAAATTAAAGTGGGAATCACGTGCACATTATTTGTTATTGTTTGCTATCCGTACTCTTCCTGTATACAGAAGTAACCAGGTCATACCAGACAGCTTATTTAAAAATTTATACGAAACTTGTCGCAGTCTGTTGAGTTTCTGTTCACTACTATGCGCATTCTAGAGACTATGGCATCTACAGCCAGTAGACTATGGCATCTACAGCAATATGCATATATATGGCGGAACACATGTCGGTCAAGGTCAATAAGATCCCATAATTAATATTTATCTTTCGTTACTAACGTTAGGCTATACTGACATGTATATTGTTTCAAGTTTCCAATTTTCTCGCAATATGATACGGGTTTATTGTTTCAGCAATGTAAAATCTTAACGATTTAATTACTATTGTTCTTAAACACGTGGAGTGATGTGATTATGATTTTTAACGTAGCTTTAACAATTTTTCAGTCATATCGCTATGATGTCTGAAGTGTGGCAGTTTATAGTTATGTCTAGCACTGGGGCATCATGCCGCAGACATGTAGCACGATGTCCCACCCAATCACATTATCCTGACACTAGGCCGACCAGTCCTAACCCTAACACTAACCTTTTAATGCTGAGCGTCAAGCGAGGCAGCTGTTAGTACCATTTTTGTAAGTCTTTGATATGACTCGACCGGGGATCGAACCCACGACCTCCCGCATCCGAGGTGGACGCCCTTATCACTGGGCCACCGGAGCGGTCCGTGGAGTGATTGATAAGGTCTTAAAATTCAGAGCTGCTTGAAATTTCAACTTTCATACATTTCTTATTACTCATTAATATACGCATCCATATTTTTTAAAATTTGTTTATCTCCTTTTCTATCATGTCTTATATGCCAACCCTTAAAGAATAACCTTGACTAGAACATAGTCGAAATAAGACTCAAGGAATAACCTTGTCTAGAACATTGTCAAAATAAGACTCAAGGAATAACCTTGACTAGAACATTGTCGAAATAAGACTAAGGGAATAACCTTGACTAGAACATTGTCGAAATAAGACTAAGGGAATAACCTTGACTAGAACATTGTCGAAATAAGACTAAGGGAATAATCTTGTCTAGAACATTGTCGAAATAAGACTCAAGGAATAATTTTGTCTAGAACATTGTCAAAATAAGACTCAAGGAATAACCTTGACTAGAACATTGTCAAAATAAGACTCAAGGAATAACCTTGACTAGAACATTGTCGAAATAAGACTAAGGGAATAACCTTGACTAGAACATTGTCGAAATAAGACTAAGGGAATAATCTTGTCTAGAACATTGTCGAAATAAGACTCAAGGAATAATTTTGTCTAGAACATTGTCAAAATAAGACTCAAGAATAACCTTGACTAGAACACTGTCAAAATAAGACTCAAGGAATAACCTTGACTAGAACATTGTCAAAATAAGACTCAAGGAATAACCTTGACTAGAACATTGTCGAAATAAGACTAAGGGAATAATCTTGTCTAGAACATTGTCGAAATAAGACTAAGGGAATAATCTTGTCTAGAACATTGTCAAAATAAGACTCAAGGAATAACCTTGTCTAGAACATTGTCAAAATAAGACTCAAGGAATAACCTTGTCTAGAACATTGTCGAAATAAGACTAAGGGAATAATCTTGTCTAGGACATTGTCAAAATAAGACTCAAGGAATAACCTTGTCTAGAACATTGTCAAAATAAGACTCAAGGAATAACCTTGTCTAGAACATTGTCAAAATAAGACTCAAGGAATAACCTTGTCTAGAACATTGTCAAAATAAGACTCAAGGAATAACCTTGACTAGAACATTGTCGAAATAAGACTAAGGGAATAATCTTGTCTAGAACATTGTAAAAATAAGACTCAAGGAATAATCTTGTCTAGAACATTGTCAAAATAAGACTCAAGGAATAACCTTGTCTAGAACATTGTCAAAATAAGACTCAAGGAATAACCTTGACTAGAACACTGTCAAAACAAGACTCAAGGAATAACCTTGACTAGAACATAATCGAAATAAGACTAAACGAAGCACATGTTCAGATATATAAGGAAAACAAACCACTTGATAAACAAAAATATCCTGTTGGTATTCTTCAATGCATATAAAAACCTTTTGAAACATCTATATGTGATCAGATCATTTTTTTTACTTTCATGATATCGCACACCATATATGTCTACTTTCAGAAAGGGTTTAGCTATAAAACGATGTATAATGTGACTAATTAAAGACTTGAACTTAGCCCTAAACGAAACAGAAGATTTTCTGCAGTTATTTTGGTGGATTTATCAAAAGCATTAGACAGTTTACCGCACAACTTGCTCCACAAACTGGCAGCATATGGACTTAACAGATTCGGAGGTAAATGTCATCGTAGAAAGTGTGTGAATATTTAAAATACTCAACGCAATCATGGGCAAATATGTATAATGGGTTATGTCAGGAATAAATTCTCAAATTCATACTTTTTATTACTTTTATTATTAACATCTTTTTAATAAATTACTCTGATCTATATAACAGCCAATGACATTAGACTTGCTTACTTTCGCAGAGACTTTAACATTATGAAATTTACTTTAAGACTCTGTTCACATATTAGGAGTCACTTTAGTCTTCATGCAAAGCTTTAATCAGCAAGTCCCTAATAAGAACGAACTTGAAAAAATGTCCTGATCTTTGTCTTCAATTGCTCAAAGAATCTTTTTGTTCAACTTGTGGGTTTGGCCAATGTATCTACTCTCCATATTTGAAAGATGAATACTGTTGCACCTTAACTTATTTTGAAATTTTAAAACATAATTGTCCAACAAACTTAAATTAACAGGTATTTTATAGCAAAATATTTTCTAACACTTTTAAGTTTGAAAACACCTTGGAGATTCCAAACGTATGAATATGCGGATATGGGCTACAACCCTTTATGTATGCAGCAGAGAAACTCTGGAACTTTCTGTAATTAAACATTCAAACAGTCTCAGATTTAAACATTTTTTAATCCTTCCTGAAGTCTCGTTTATCCTGTAAAATATTTCATTTGTACACTAAAGTGAAGAGGATGCTGCAGCTGCTACCAAAATCGTATGCGTGTCTAATCTTTCTAGCTTCTAATCTTGCACTTTTCCTTATAACGTTTAGTTACCCCGACTGTTGGCTTATATTCCATACACGCCGTTTTTTTAGATAGAGTTTCCTCTCCTTTTAGATTATTACATTAGTTGTTTGTTTTCTCTCTCGCTTTTAGTTCTTTTATCCATCTTACAGCTTTTAGTTCCGCAGTTTTCTTGTAGCTGTTAATTACATTTGATTCCAGCATACTGTACTCACTAGTTGCTCGTAATTGAGGTGTCTTGTGATATTCACGATTCAAATGCATTAGCACTAATCGAATGTAAGTGAATTATTTCCATCAGTATATTTCACATCTTTAAGCATGTAAAACTATCACAAGTGTGTCTCAGTCACCCATTTTTCATGTATGTTTTAACAGTTGTTATTTATATTTAATTTGCAATGTTTGCTAGCTTTTAATTTTTTTTCGATTTCAGTGTACGCTATTGGTAGTAGACAGTTATATTTTGGACTTGACCAAAATCACTTTTATTTTCTATTTAACCTGAATCATTGATTTTTTAAAAAATTCTGTAAACAACTAATACAAAGTTAAAATATTCTCTATCTGTATGGATTAACTATTAGGATTATTATCAAGGACATTTTATTTACCATATTCTTTATCATAATCATTTTATCTAGGAAATATTAAGACTCTACTGCAATGGTATTTTTATTAGGTAGTTTTTCTTTCATAGAAAAAGCTAATTCTAACCTCAGGTCAAGTAGAGGAATCTTGTTTCCTAACAACTATTCATTCGTTCTTCAAGATCTTATCAGAATCAATTGCATTCTTATCGTGTGCAGCAATTCATCAGGGCTTGATTTATTAAATTATTTATTCACTGGAAATACAAAGTGCTCTTCAAAACAAATTCTTGAAAAAATAGAGACTTTTATTTATATTTTTTTAAAAATTTCAAATAAGGATTTATTCGTCGATTGTATTATTGTGATCCAACATCTCTACTAGACGTGCCACCACAGGTACATGAACACTTCCAGCACTGGATTTAATTTGGATTTCCAATCAAGTTTATAACTTTAATCATTAGGACTTGTATCTCTAATTCTGGGATTATTTGGGATGCAATTCGCAATACCTTATGTTCCTTTTATTAACATTTTTACTTTGTATTCTAGTGAAATAAGTCATTTGCTTAAATTTACAATACTTGTTGCTTGTCATTCTTTTCAATAACCTGTGCAAAGACAGCAGTCATTAATACACTGCATGTATCTGTATAGTCTTTTCACAATAATTCCTTTGCATTGACTTTCTGTTTGCGTAAATTATATTATAAACTAGGTGGTGTGGCTCGTGATGATGTAAGAGTATGTAATTTATAGCATATAAACATGATTATAAATAACTAATATAAGTAATTAAATAATGTACGTTGCAGGTCTGAATTAATTATCACACTGTCCATTGTTGATAAAATAACTTCAGTGTACTCAAAGTTGTTTGTGGTTTTTTTTTCTAAGATGTAATTACAGTCCAGCTTCTAAAAAAAACGTGTCTGTCTGTTTTTCTTGATGGACAAACAAAGGCTTTGTTTCCCACGTTAAGCTATTTGTATACCATAACATACATCAACATTATGAATGCAGAAATATATTACAATCGAGAGGATCTTTGTGAAAGAGGTTTACAGCAACAATCTCACTGAAAACATGTAATACTCTATCGATATTCTTTATAAAAAATAGATTTTATTATTGCAGTTTATAATGCTTTTGATAAACTCAAAGCACGATATTAACTTACACAAAATGAAACCAGTACGATTCTCATCAAAGCGGTAAGACAGCTAATGATGACATGGAATAAAACACAACAATAACCTGAAACAATTCAAAAGTTCAACTCACATCTTGCAACAATTATTGGCTATATGTCACCTATATATGTGAGGTGTGTGGAGTCATCCATATATATATATATATATATATATATATATATATATATATATATATATATATATATATATATATATATATATATATATATATATATATATATATATAATTTGATACACTTCATGTATTTTCAAATCACAAACTTTATAGTTACTTTGATCAAGTCTTTTTGCCAACAACTAATTAAATAACCATGCCAATTTCACAGAATTAATTTCTTCAGGACGATTTTTGTTGTTACCTATTTTAATAGTCATTATAAACCATTACAGAGGGTACAATATACTGACTGAATATCATCATCAAAGATAAAGATGGAAAAGAGATATTTGGCATGCCTTTAATATATTCCTCATGCAAAGCAAATAATGCTAGCTTAATGTGAGACGTTTCTTTATGAAGTTCTAGTGATTTAGATTTTAGTACCACAGAAAAAAATCCCAGGAGAAAGTCTAATGTTTTGTCAATCGATTCCAGTGACTCAAACTGCTACAATAACTGCAATATCTATGCAGTGCAAAATTTGATTCAGCCTATATATATATATATATATATATATATATATATATATATATATATATATATATATATATATATATATATATATATATATATATATATATATATAACATGTATAAAAACGTGTTGATACTAAAATGAGCAAACCTGTGGAGACAAATAATATGAAAGATATCAAGATATCAAACGTGGAGAGAAAATGTAGAAAAATAAATTTTAAAGCTAAAAAAAACCCAGATTGATGTTAACAGAAAGATTTTTATGCAGAGGAATTAGTGAGACACAGAATCAAAACTTTTACCTATTGCTGTACAAGCCTTGCAATAAATAATGAAATGCAAACCATGCAATACTTAAAGGAATTGGGGTTAGTACTGCAATGGACAATTTTAATATCACATTGGTTGTTCCCCTTTCTTTTAGATAAGAATTTCAAAAAAACATGCAATGAAATCATGAAACCTTCATTCAGTATTAGTTGATAGCATTTATAATATAAACAAGCTACTCCCTTGTAATTAGGTATATGGAAAAAACCGAAACACTGATCTTAATAAAACAAAAATCTTCAACAATTTGCATTAATCTAAGGTGCAGATGTAAGTACTGTTAATATAATGATGGACAGACATGAACACAAATGCCAAAATGAAGTTGCTATGGCAGGCTTGACAAAAAAAAAACAAATCTAAAGTTTTGTGTATTTAGGTAAATGCACACTTTTATACAAATTGATTGACATACTATATCTTTTAACTCAACAAGATTCTATAATTATTAAAATGCCAGAAAGGAAAGCAACTTAATAAACAAGTGGGAAACCTGAAAATTTCACAAGTCATCTCAGTCCAACCATCTCAGATTTGATATAATCCCTTTTTAAAATACACAAAAGTAGAGTGCCACCATAAAATAAACTGTAACATTTACGAGACTGAATTGCTCTATTTCATTTTACCATTCCTGATTTTCTAACAAAAATCTGTACATGATATTTATGCTATGTATCAAAATAAGCTAGTTATGGCAATTATGTGCATCCTTATACTACATGCCTTGTGTCAGTATTTTGTACAAAACATCCTTAATTATGGGAATCTAAAAGCTTTATAACAGGTCCATTGGATCTGTACGGGATGGAATAAGACACTTATGTATAGCTGCCAATCTTCCAGGCTCTCAGTTTGTGAAAACAGGGATAAAAATATTGAATTTTGACATGAATTTGTGAAGCGATAAAGTCCGGGAATATTTCTCAGAACAAATGTTAAGCATGGAAACGTGCTGATAAAGGAAGACTGTGTTCAACAAGAAAACTTACAATGTTTCAGCATTGGTAGCTTGCATGTCTTCTGTCAATGGCTTAAAATATTCCAGAGCTGAAATCTGCTGGGGTTCTTAATTTTCCAAACTTCCATGTGGTTTTTGCTACCAATGTGCTTTCTCACATCTCTGCCACCATGCCCAATGCTAAAATTTGTGGCACACTATGTGCAAAAAGCATGATATATATCAGTGTTTGATGGCTTAATGCACAGCCAATTTTTGATATATTCCAAATTAAACTTCACTTTTTGTGCAAGACATTGTTTTTACCTTAGTGGTTAAGATAGTTTCAACACTGACACTAAACGTCAAGTCAAATCAGTGTTGGCGGCACATTTACGAAAAAATTTTTGATTAGGCACCCATTTCTCTCAAAAGCATCTGTCAAATTACTCTTATACATATAGATTAAAATACACTAAAATGCTTGCTACTGGGCCAACTTATCAATCGGCTATAGGTCTAATAATATTGTGACCAGCAATACTGGATCGTTTAGTCAACTGCCGATATGACTAGCACTTAATGGGAAATCGGTTATTTTATTAAAGATTTAAAATAATTGAGAATTGGGGAATTCATGTTTTGCTTGTGGTGTGAATCTGTGAGTCGCTGAAAATTCGTGAACATCAAGCCAAAATCGTGAGAGTTGGCAACTATGCTCCTGCCCTAACCAGTCTCCCAACTATGGGTAAAATAGTGTAATGATAGCACAGCATCACTGGGTGGACATCTTCCTTGATGAATTCAACAGAAATGGTGAAAGGGCTCTAAGATGAACTCAATGACCACGTGCCCAGGACCAGAGTGTGCTATATTCAGTGGATTTTGGCTGTGGTCACCCAGTCTGAAGAGGAATGGGCTCTACCAGGCTGTATCTTGCCACAAACCAGGTCAACAAAGACTGCACCTTTTGCTGCACACCAGGAGGGAAGTGACAAGTATGCTATTGGTGTCCCCACTACCAAGATCCATAGGAGAGACAACATCATCGATACATGGAATGTTAGAACTCTCAGGGCTATGGGAAAGTTGTCCTTGAACTATGTGACGAAAGTAATGAGAAAAATAGATCATGAAGGAGCTAGAAATTACAGAGATAAACAACATAATCAGGAAAAACAGGCAGGCATCTGTGCAGGGAGGAGCAAGACAAAACAAATTTTCAATCTGACTCCTTTGCGAGAAATACCTTCAGCATCAGCAGAATCTATACCTTCTCTTTATAGATTTCAAAAAGGCCTTAGATAGGGTATGGCATGCAGCCTTATCAGCAACTATGAGGAATTACATCATCTCACTTGATGCAGGTTGTTGAGCACCTTTACAATAAAACCACCACTGCTGTCCTCATAAATGGAAGCAGAGGAAATTCTTTTCGAACAACAGTTTGAATCAGACAGGGATGTATACTGTCACTTACACTCTTAAATATTTCCGGGTAAGAATTATGAGGATGCCTTGCATGACCACAAGAGCACTGTCAGTATAAGAGGAAGAACAATCACCAACCTTCGCTTTGCAGATGATAAGGATGGTTTAGCAGACATGAAAATGAAATGGCTAACTTGGTTGAGCACCTCGACACATCCTCCGCAGTATATTGTATGGAGATTAGCACTGAAAAAAAGACAAATTGATGACAAACAAGACCAATTGTATCAGTGCAGAAATAAAGGTCAGTGGACAGAAGCTGGAAAGAGACACAAGCTTCAAGTACTTGGGATGAATTATCAAAGATGAGGGCTCGAAAACAACTACTTTGCTGGATTGCCCAGACAATATAGCAGCTATAACATGATTGAGACTAATATGGAAAGATACCAACATTGCCTTTGCTTTAAAAATAAGGCTGATGCACTTGATTGTCATATCCATCATTTTATATGCATGTGAAACAAGGATGCTCACATCGGATCTACAAAGAAGGATCCAAATCTTCTAAATGAGATGCTACTGCAAGATCTTGAGCATCTCATATATTGACTATGTAACCAATGAAGTAGACCACAACAGGATCCAATGAGCCATCAAATCCTATGAAAACCTTGACCACTGTCAAAAAGCACAAACCGAAGTGGTACTGTCATGTCCCAGTCATCTCGACTGGCAAAAACGATCTTGCAAGGTACAGTGCAAGGGTGCAGAGAAAAGGTAGACTTAAAAAGAGGTAGGAAGACAACATTAAGGAGTGGATAGGCTTGGGATTTGGAGATTCCAAAAGGGGAGTAGAGAACAGGGAGAGATATGGTTGTAAAGTCAACTGTAATACCCCAGCAACCTCTAGGGGTTAAGGGATTGATGATGATGATGATGATGATGATGATGATGATGATGATGACAATGATGACAAAGATAACAGAAGTTCAATCAATGTAAATTTAAACTGCTATGTTATGTAAAAATATAAATAGGGCACATATTTTATTTTAGCCATTTGTAATAAAATTTAGGAAACTGATGACAAAGCAGATTCGCTTGCTTCTTTATATTGGCATCTTTCTCTTTCTCTTTAACATTCAAATCCTGTTCAAACTACTCAACTGTAGAGTGAATCTTGGTGACCAAGACTGAGAGTGCATTTTATTATACTGCTCTTTTTGAATTAGTGTTCTTACAATCTTCATGCAGGATATTTCAAGTGTGAATGAACTGTTACAGCATCCTAGTTTATTCAGACTGAATGAACCATGATAAAACATGAACTCTAATTTTGTCAGGGGCAAGACCCTAAAAACTTTGGACAAAATGCTTAAAATTCAATTGTTTTGCACATTTCCATGGCATAATTTCAACATATAAAAAAAATCTTCCTTACATATTATCAGTCTAATTAATTGCAATAATACACTACTTATCTAGGGCTCTATGTTCATTAAACACCCAAGTAATTGTAAAAAACAGGTAGATTCTAACAATAAAATTGCCATCTACAACAAAAGATACAATTTTTGTTCATGAGAAAGATTAGTTTTGTTTATCTGCCAAAAATATCTGGGAACCTGAGTAGCAGAGTCGTCTAAGGTGGTCACCATTACAGATCACTGCCATCTCACCCCTGTCTTTGTGGGTTCAGGCTTGGCCAATGTAGATACATAAGAAATCTTGCCAGTAGCTTCTTGCGGGTTGGTGGTTCTCTGCAGGGTTTTCCCTGGTTCTTCCTCCAACATTTATACTAAGCATTATGTATAGCCTATCTTGTGCAGAAAAGGGCCATTAAAACCTACAACAACAAATCTATCAGCTGAGAAGGCATTTTGTACAAGTGGATATTCATTCCTGACTGATACTTTGGACCAAACTGATCTCAATCTAATAATTACATTTAGATTTGCTTACCATTGGACCACACAGATCTCTAGTCTAATAACCACATGTAGATTGGCTTACCATTGGATCAAACTGATCTCTAGTCTAATAACCACATTTGGATTTACTTACCATTAGACCACACTGATCTATAGTCTAATAACCACATTTAGATTGGCTTACCATTGGACCACACTGATCTCTAGTCTAACAACCACATTTACATTGGCTTACCATTGGACCAAACTGATCTCAAGTCTAATAACCACATTTAGATTTGCTTACCATTGGACCACACTGATATCTTAGTCTAAAAACCACATTTAGATTTGCTTACGATTGGACCAAACTGATCTCTAGTCTAATAACCACCTTTAGATTTGCTTACCATTGGACCACACTGATCTCTAGTCTAATAACCACATTTGGATTGGCTTACCATTGGACCACACTGATCTCTGGTCTAATAACCACATTTATGTTGGCTTACCATTGGACCACACTGATCTCTAGTCTAATAATCACATTTAGATTGGCTTACCATTGGAGCAAACTGATCTCTAGTCTAATAACCACATTCAGATTTGCTTACCATTGGATCACACTGATCTCTAGTCTAATAACCACATTCAGATTTGCTTACCACTAGACCAAACTGATCTCTAGTCTTATAATCACATTTAGATTTGCTTACCACTAGACCAAACTGATCTCTAGTCTAATAACCACATTTAGATTTGCTTACCATTGGACCACACTGATCTCTAGTCTAATAACCACATTTAGGTTTGCTTACCATTGGACCACACTGATCTCTAGTCTAATAACCACCTTTAGATTTGCTTACCATTGGACCACACTGATCTCTAGTCTAATAATCACATTTAGATTTGCTTACCACTAGAACAAACTGATCTCTAGTCTAATAATCACATTTAGATTTGCTTACCATTGGACCACACTGATCTCTAGTCTAATAACCTCATTTAGATTTGCTTACCACTAGACCAAACTGATCTCTAGTCTAATAACCACATTTAGATTTGCTTACCATTGGACCACACTGATCTCTAGTCTAATAACCTCATTTAGATTTGCTTACCACTAGACCAAACTGATCTCTAGTCTAATAATCACATTTAGATTTGCTTACCACTAGACCAAACTGATCTCTAGTCTAATAACCACATTTAGATTTGCTTACCATTGGACCACACTGATTTCTAGTCTAATAACCACATTTAGATTTGCTTACAATTGGACAAAAATCGATGGCATTATACAGTGCATATCGAGAGGTTCTCTTGCATCTGATTGGTTGATTTTGTAACCTTTTTGTAGGTCATATTTCTGGTCTTTTTTAAATAAAAAATTTGGAATATACTTATATCATAAAATCTCAGGTGTGTTCATAATGGTAATGTTTTAACTGTATTAATTTTTTATATAAAGATGGAAGAACACTTTCATTAGGGATGCATCATACTTTATTTAGTCAAACTGCATATTCATTAAAAAATATTTGTATCAAAAATTGAACAAAATGTACAAATGATGTTAGTCGACACTGGCATTGCATATTAATTATCTGATATTAAGCATTTGATTGCTTTACAGTAGAAAACATGTACTACAATTTTTCTTAAAGTGTCAATCTAAAAACAAGGTTAGAAATTGTTCATAATTGTTCATGTTTTGTTTTAAAAATTAAATAAGCTGTAAAACCCAATCTTTATTGAATAGGATGGAAAATTGTTAAATACATACAGATGAACATTGTTGAAATTAGGATTTTCAAAACAGGAAACCTCTGGAACATCATTTTATGTTTTGAACAATGCACCTCATCAATTCCCTCTCCTTTCTAGGCCATTACCTAAGCAGTGTTAAAATGTTGGTCAGTGTGGGAGGGATATTGGGAAAAGACTTCTGAGTTCTTTATGACTTTACAATTTTAACATGAAGGATGCTAATGTGTTAAAGATGTCTAGATGTAAAAGTGACACTTACTGTTATAGATAAGTAACAAATTAAACACAAAAATCCCTTTTATTGAATGCTAATTTTTACCTGTTCTGGGGATATATTCAGATATAGAACAGATAAAACCTTAAAATCATAAGTTTAATGCTGCTGTAAAAAAATTGTTTACACTTATACAAGGGTTTTGGAACTTGAGTGACCTGGGCAGCCATTAATGATTGATAGATTATTATAATGTCTACAAATTCTTTTTACTTTGCAAAAGCTTTCCAAAATAACCATTCTACTTATTAACCATTTTATATGCCTTTGTTACAACTCAATAAACACATGTTAAACAGATCAACCCATTTTTCTGTATCACAGATATGCAAGTATACTCTCAATATAAGATTTACTGATATAAATACAATATTGCCTGAATTAACTTACAAACAATTGCAAGAACAAACATTTTATCATTAAGCTGGTAGTACCTAATCTCATTATCTCTCATGTGTCTTACTATACAAATTGCTGTTTCATCTGCAAAAATATTACAAATGACTTTGGCCAAGTTGAAAAATTATGGACTATATACGAAAAAGTATGTTATTTTCAAAAAGACTGCAGATATATGAATGGGTCATTACTCACATAATGGTCAAAACAAAATAGAAACAATGCATACAATTTTTTGAGAAAACTACACCATGGTTAAAACTTGTTGCTAAGCATAATGCACATACAAACACAATTCAAACTTTAAAAAGAAAAGAAAAGAAAAACCTTTATCTCTCATGCATCAAATTCATAACTTATTAGCTAAATCAATTTATTTTTTTTTAATGGAAAAATGCAAGAACTGTATGCAAAAGATTAACCTAAAGAATAAAGAAATCTGTTGAATGTCTTACTGACAAAGGCAAACCACAGCCTGACTAGTCTAGACTGATAAAGTGGGAATGAAATAATGACTATGGCAGTATGTTTTGTCATCAGATGGACGTTCATAGTGGAAATGTAAAAACACAGGCCATATGCATATTATAGACACTTAAAACGTACAAATGGTCAATTGCACTATATAATTTCTAATTTAAAACTACAGATGTGTATGTTCATGAGAATGGACATTATGCATTATCATTATCATCTCATCCTTATTGCTTGGAGTTCAGCTTATGGATACTGTATGGGGAAGAACTAGTTATGATTGGAAAACAATATCCTAGTTAACATTCTCTACTGTTTATCACTTTAGCATAAAGAATCATCTCAAGTACCACATTTTGAAACAATGACTCACAATATTCATAGTGACATTTTATCACAATTGAAATACTTGTATGCAGAATTTAAACAATTTCTGAAACTGTCCGGATTTATATCAAATGTTCAACATGTTTATGACTGCTACCTTTAAATGAAAGGTTTGGCCAAGGGAAGTAATTCAGTTCAAGTGAAATAACTCTTTCCAAGTTGCTGGATTTCTTAACGAATGTATCATACTTATCTTACTGATAAAGTAAAATCATTTAACTTGGAAGTAGATCATGTGGCACTGATGTGGAAGTCATTCCAGCTTAAGTGTACTCAACTTATTTCCCACAAAGTATTGACAATAGTAGCTAGCACTCTGATGCTCTTTATTCCACTGACCATATTAAACAGCAGTTGATGGGAATAACACTAACACTGTCCGTTGCAGAATAACTTCAACCATTTGAGTTCAGAGGTCTTGATATAGAGTTGTTGGTTGTCATAACAGTTAATTCCCACCTGTAAAAGAGAGTGTATAGACAAATTAAAATTTTTTAATAAAAATATATAGACAGTATACAAATAATGGTTTGGGGGTCAGGATTAATAAGATTTCTGCTTGTTGTTGTTGGTTTTTACCAGCACCTTCCTGAGTGGATACTGAATACACATACTTGGTTTATGAATTAAAAAAAATCAACCTAATTGTGTGGGGGGGAGAGAGAGATAAAGAGAGACAGAACACAATAGACCATTCTAAGAAAATATTTTAAGCAACCATGGGTTATGCTGGTAAAAATAAATGACATTATTTTCATTATGTTGTTAACAATTACGTTTTCATTAAAATATAAATTTGTGAACTCGGACATGGAATTCTGTTGTTTCTGCAGAAAAATTAGCATTTGTTGGATTCTTAATTTTGTGGTTTATAGCAAATACAAAGCCTAAGACAACTAATCACCCATGAAAAATGGTCTATTAGCTGTGTTACAATAGTGCTCAAGCAAGAAAACTTTTTTCTCACTAAAACAAACCAACTCACCTGAGATCTCTTGGAAGGCAAGAAGTGTCTAATTTATATTCAAGCACAGCTAGCTGACACAATGTTTTTAGTGTTGGGGCTGAAAAAGAAAATGCTGAATCATATTTAAAAAGCTTTTGCATCTTCTTTTTTTAACTTTCTTATCTCTAATGGCTTTAATACTGACAAATATCAATGCCACAAATCCCAAATGCACTTCTGAAATTTATAATGACTTAGGTCAAATATCCATAGTAGTGAGATTTAAAAAAAAATAATTTACAAATGTCAGATAATGATCACTTAAGTTAACTGTTTTGGATAATTTAAAAACAAAAGCCTCACCATTTCAAAACTAATTCAACCCCATTCTTTGTCTACCCCACCCACCACAACCATCACCACCAAACACACACACACACACACACACACACTTACATAGAAAAACTCATTTGTAGTGACATTTTATAAGGATTAAATCAATTGTTTCATGTCTTCAAGCGAGCAACATATTTATTAAACATGAACTTTTATTTGAAGTGCATATGTCCATTCCCTAATTCAGAGTATTGGCATTCTATATGTGCACTGAAACATTTCTACATTTAGCACAAATCTAAGAGCTAACTACAGTGAATCAACAGAACAAAATTGTTATCTTTATAGATAGATGCATTTTATTTATAGGCTCAGTGTTTTATAACTTGTACATTTATGACTCTAAGAGCTGCATAAAATGCAACATATCAAGGTTCTTATGAGTAATGAGTTTCTTTCAGAAACAAATGTTGTTGCACTACTACACTAAATATGAACAAAAATCCTGCACCAAAAATGTCAGAATTCCATAGCAATAAACAGTACCATGCACAATAGGTTACATGTTACAAAAATCAAACAAGAACTGTAATGAAAATGTTAATAGGGTAACATGCATTAATATTTGTAATCCAGGTAATTAATAGGGCTGTCATCGGATACCCGGTTACCCAGGTACCCGACTGTATAGAAAAACCCGGGTATTGAAACGTAAATGCAGGTACCTGTAAAAAAAAAAAATTGCCACACTCGCCAACCATTTAAAACAGGTATGACAGCTATGGCTAAAATTAGAAACCAGGTCTCTGCTTAATATAAATAAACAATACGGCAGACAGTCTGTCTGGATTAATAAAATTGGCATTGTGCAACAGGACAAACCGTTATCCACCAGGGACATTTTACACCAAGGTTAAAAGATAGCATTGATCTACCAGTAATAAACCTCTTTGTAGATGATAACTATTGAAAGTGGGTGCTAAATGATCGGTACATTGCGTGCTCTTTTTAATGAAATCCAGATGGATACCTTTGATTTCCTAACACACATGTCAAAGAAATCCCACAATTTATATTATGAACAATTATCACCCACACACCTTGAAATCTTCGTAATGCTTCAAAGTATTCTTTGAGCAGCTCGTTGTTAGTCGACTAGCTCTGCTAATTTTGAAAGTTAGCCATCATACATATGCCGATATTTCTACTTTCGATACTACTACATTTTGACATAACTATCTTAAGAATTATAATTCCAAAATAACACTTATGCGACTGTGTGGTCACGTGGTATAACTGGGGCACGCATGCGTGGGTAATTCAAATCTGCGGTCAAAAGCAGATGAATAAACATGGTCTGTTCTAACAAGGACTTATACTTAAAAAAAGGCTAATGTTCTAAAGCTTTTAACGCGGTTGATCATTAAAAGTTGGATTATACCTACCATCTGTGTACAAAGGTCATTCTAAATAAATTTATTATTTAACATTCGGTCAGACAATTTGCAGCTACGTCGGTGTGGACGAATCAGACCATGTAGTACACGGTTAACCTCTATTGCCATAAAAAATATTAAAGAAATGGGGATAACAATTAGTTGGTCTACGGTTGTACATGTCATTCATGTGCTAGCGGGTACCCAGTAAATTTTGCAATGGGTACCCGGGTTGGTTTTTTTCATGATTTTTTACAGCCCTTGTAATTAATAAATAATTTTAAAATTAAAATTATAAACACTGCTGCATGTAAAGGTCGAAGTTTTTAACTATATTATTTGATTCCAACTATCAGCAGTTTTCCTGATATTAATTTTGGGTGTAATCTGCATGGAAAATTGTTATCAATATTATCTGCTCTTTTTTTGTAACCTGCAATCTTCCTTTGTAAAGCAATGATTATGCTCACATAAAATAACATGGGCCTTGTAATGCTAACTAACCTTATATATAACATTCAAGCTTATTGCATTACTGACCTCTAAGTTTTCTTCAGTGTTGTCTTTGTATCTTGATATTCAATAATTTTAATTTAAAACTCAATTAAATATTATACCAAATCTATGTAAACCTAGTCACCAAAACTTGTGAACAATTTAAATCGGCAAATCATTCAGTGCTTCCATACTGCTCATTCATGCCCATCACCACATCTTAGCTAGGCAAGGTTCTAATGTTTAAACCCTATCTACACCCAGGCAGATTAGCCACCTCATTCAATCAAAATTAAGTTCACATTTAAATACTGTTCCAACATGAATGAAACAAGGGAGCAAACAACTGGAATGGACTGATAAATAAACAATTTCCACATTTGTACATATACATCCTTTCCCTCAAATACTCCTGTAATGGTTTCTCTCTAGTATACAGTCAAAATTTTATGTTAAATTTGAAAAGTATTCTCAACTGCCTCCACCATTTTCCATTGATGTAAAAAGTAACAATACACTGCTTTTACAGTCTGTTGGTTAGTTGTAATAACATTCTAAGGAAGAGAACTCATGAAATCCAATAACTGTTGCTATGAAAGCACTCAAATATCCGATCAATCCATCAAGAAGATAGGGTTAACATACTGGAACCTTGGCTAGTGAAGATGCCATCACAATTACTGTACTCTTTTTAATCTAACTGAACCAAGTTTTTATCAGTTATGAAATTAATATTTAAGATATAATTAGATAGAATGTAATTAGACCTAGTGGTTAATGGTCACAGTCCACTGTATAGTTAATTTGTCAATGCAAACTGAGCACACAAATATATGTTCATCTGATTGGGGCAAGTATCAAGGGAGGCAAATCCAAGCATGTCAGATCATGGTGTCCATTATTCACAACTCCATTGACCAATACATGCTGTCTACCATCAACATATGACAGGTGTCTGCAATCTAAAGGACATTTAAAGAATGATTTGCACTGGTAACCCACAAAAGTTTCACTGATGAACAGGCATATGTAATGACAGGTTACACTGTCTTAATATAGCAAATCAGTAGCCCATGCTAAAAGTCTTAATGTCTAAAACTAAAGTTGAGTCTTTAGACAATGATGAAATCTGAAATTCTAATGACTGTTATTCTATAGAAATTCTAATGACTGTTATTCTACTGAAATTCTAATGACTTATTTTATCACAATTCTAAATGATGATATTCTATTGAAATTCTGGTTGTTATTTTATTGAAATTCTAGCAACTGTTATTCTACTATAGAAAGTGTGATTAAGGCTAATAATCTGTGACAAAGCTCATAGCCCCAAAAAATCATGTTATAATTGGAGAAAAAGAAATCTACGAAAAAGAAATTCAGCAGGTTAGTACCATTTATACCTGCTTATAAGTCAAGTCAAACAGCAAAAAACTAAGATCCTGATCTGCATAGCATAGTGTACCTGCAGGTCTTCATTGTTTGTTCTATTGATTATTCCTAACAAACTGCACAGACCCAGATTTGCCAGCAGTTTATGCATTGGAAGACTTTGTGCAATTTGCAGTTGGACTCATAAGTGAACACATCTGGTAGATGAATTAAGTCTTTAATGTTGAATAATTTAAAATTTACTCCCAAGTTACAGAATAGAAAAAAGTAAAAACTCTTTGTCATGCTTATACTCATTTCAAAAGTCTGATCTCTGATTGGTCAGACATAAGCCAATCAGACATCAGTCTGAGTATAAGCAAGAAGATGCTCTTAAAACCTTCCAAAAAGGTACCAGTTTCATTAAACAGCTCAAAACCTCTTCCTCAAATTGAGACTTTTTAAAAGCTTTCTTAATGCTTTTTTTTGTAACCATGTTTTCATAAAACACTTAGAATGTGACGGAACAAAATACAGACATAAATTCTTGAATTTTCTTTCCAGAAGTCTTTCCTTATCTTTACATTTTTTTAAGTATAAAAAGGTTTTCATGTTATAATTGTTTAAACTTAAAGTAATTTTGCAGCATTTCCTATATTTCTACCTCTGACCATTTTTTAAAAATATTTTTGCAGGACCAGAAGCAAGATAATATAAAATCTCCAAGTTTCAGGTTCCTACTTACAGAAGTCAAGTACATGGAGGTCTGAATGATCCATCAGATCTAGGTCATTGTCATTTCCCATTCCAGAACCTTCTCTTTGTCTGGCAGGGCTGAATAAAAAAAACAAAATCATGAGAAAAACTCTCAAAGTGCTGAGAATACTGATGGGTTGGTTAATAATATATACCTCTACATTGATAACTTGTGCACAACAGGGTCCAAAAACAGACTGAAGTGAGGGGATAAGTTAATGAGAGACATAAAAGCAAATTAAGGGGATTCCATTGCCACTGGAAATAAAAGTAAAAATTGGTGGGGGGGATAAGAGGAATTGATAGGGTTGTTTAATGACTGAATACTGTTTTTGAAATCATGTTGGGAATAATTATCAATAAAGAATTTTAACGAAGTTGTTTGGTTTTTGACTATCAACTAACACAATGATATTTACTGAAATCGCTTAGACAAGTGTCATTAACAACTTTTTAGAGGTTGGCATTAAGGAAACTGATACAAAAAAGCAAACATCTTTATTAAATTTCTTTTGTTAAATACTGTTTACAATGTACTGCGAGTATTGTTACAAAAGTAAATTTCTGGGTACAAACCACCATTTTTGGTGATAAAAAAGGTTAATATCTTAAGGTTTCACTTTCCAATTCTGATTGCAAATTTTCACATTTAAAAAATAAGGGCTGATTGGTTTTGGTATTTTCCAGTATAAAATATTGGATCCATACCTGACCTTGTATTACAAGTGGATTTGCAAATTATCCAGGCAAAAGTTACCTAGAGAGTGGTGTAAGCTACTTTAACAAAATCAAAGAAATAAATATAAATTGGTAAACATTGATTATCAGGTTCCCAAGGCCTGCTCTAGGCTTCTCATTTGGCAACAAATGCTAAAGAATTTTGAAAGTGGCAACTTTTGTTTACTTCCTTGTCAAAATTGGTGGCAAGAAATGTTTATAAAGTATTTTTTTAATTTTTCATTGATATAATGACTCAGGCCACTTAATACCTGTTTTTTCACTATCTGTGGGAAGCGCTTGGGACTGCTTAGTGTTTTAAGGATTACTTACCTGGATAACACGTTTATGTTGCATGAACTTAACTGAGTAACACAGGATTCCACTACAAGGATGCCAGTCGGTGACTGTAATAGGCCAGAGTCGTTCATATCGATGAAAAATTAAAAATTTACTTCATAAAACAAGTTTGTATCAAGCACAAAGAAAATGGCTAATCTAGCTCTGAAAAACAGATTTATAGCTAGCTGCATATGACTACTTGTTGCCCCTATTTTTTACTGCAGACTGTGAGAGGGGGTTCAGTCACCAGAATCTGACTGAAAGAAACTTATGAAATTCTATGGGTATATCTACTCGGAACAGTTTAATGAGATTTCAATAAATGGGCCCTGTGTTGAGAATTTTGATTTCAGGAAAGCATTTAAGAAATGGTCTGGAGAAAAAAAATGAGACAGATATTGATGAAGTGTCTGTGACATTCTTTAAAAAGACTAAGCAGTATTTTGCATTATCAATTATAAAGAAACCGTATTCATTCTTCTTTTCATATGATATACATTGAACTTCACATGTAAATCATGTTATTGTTATATTTATTAATAATTATTCTTGTGTTTCAGAATGTAATAAAAACATGTAAAAACTGTTTTATTGTCATGTTTATATTGATTAAAATATAATATTATGCATGTATATAAGTCCCTGCATCATGGTGTAAAATGGCTTAATTTGGCAAATCAAATTACACAGCACAAAGAAACATATTTCCAAGAATGGCCATGTGTTCCTTTTTATGATCATAAGCAAATACAAATATCCCTAAATGAATATACAATCTTAAGTTTAAATGTTTACCTCTTTTCCTCCCTTTAAGTCTTTACATTGAATGGGTTAAAATATTCACAAGATATTCAGATAAAAAATATTTAAGCAATTGCCTTTTATAAGCAGTTTGTATTGATATGATTCAATATAGAAACTGTCAAACAGTATCAATGTAGTTTTGTTGGCTGATTACAAAAACAAATTTTTAATCAACTAATAGTTACTTGCTATTATTGTAATGCTGGATCTTTTCCCGGTAGTAGTCCCCAGTCAAAGGAAAGTATTCCCTCTAACTGGAGGTCTAGAATAATAAAAAAAACCCATCACCCCAGTCTGATACCCTAGACCATTTTAGACAATCTGAATATCATCCTTGTCGACTTGGACAAAAACTGACAGGACATCAGAGCAGGAAGTTAGGAGGGAATCGGTTAATAAAAGGAGGTAAGTATCTCACAAATACTTGCTGTCATAGCAAGACTGGTTAAAAAATTGTTATCTGATTTTCTCTCTCTTCCTTCAGAATTTTGAATGTGGCAGAAGATCTTGTTCACCATTAGAGACTTCAAATAAGGCCCCTCCAGTTCTAGCTTCAAGCAAACTGGAGACCCCAAAAGACCCCTGTACACTCAGATCCCATTAGGATTCAAGTTTCATCTGATTCATAGCTTTATGAATAATCCCTCAGGTTCTTCACAGAGTCACTGCACCTTGTCCTGATAGCTCCCCTGTGGCCCCAGCAATTATGATTCAATAATCACCTCACCTTGTTGTTCAACAATCACAAGGAATTACTGCTAAGGAGGAATCTGCAGAGAGTCCTTCTTGCATAGCACTCATTAAATTCTCCACCTTCACATCTGGCTCATATCAAAAGATCTATTTGCCAGAATCAGTTTTTGAGTAAGACTGACAAATGCATTGCTCTGACTAGTAGGCAATTAGCATTTATGACACAAGAATTTTTCTGTAACTGTTGAAATATGAAATGCATTGATTTTATCTGCACCCCTTTATCTGCAGATTTTCTTCTTTTTCTCTTTGAAGAAAAAGAATGTTCAGTAACCAACATTATCACCTAAAAAACAGCACTCTTGAACACACTTAAGTTCTCTATATTCTAAACTATATTGTTGACCCATCTTTCAGATCTGATTAGGCATTCTGAGTTCCAGAAACCAACCACTTGCCTATCAGTGCAGAGGTGCAACCTATATTGCGTTCTTTGCTTGTTATCTTAATCTACTCATGAACCTTGAGTGATGTATCTTTTGACTACCTTTCCCTAAAAATATTCATCCTTCTCTCCCTAGCACTGTCGAGGAAAAGAAGTGAAATTCATGATTTCTCAGTGGAAAATAATTCTTTACAATTTAATGATAACTATAATTTGGACTGTCTTCTTTGTTAACCTGGGTTTTTGTCTAATAATCAGCTACCTTCAATAGCTCTTATTCTGAATGAAATCTGTCAAATCTGTGGTGGGGATGATCAAAATAAACTCCTTTACCCAGTTACAACCTTACATTTCTATCTATATCGAAATAGTCATAACCATCTTCTTCTCCTTCTAAAAGATGGCTCTTCTACTTTAGCAGCCACCATCTTGACGTGTATTGTGCAGGCTGTTGAAAAATTTATCAATCACTTTTGAAAAGAGATTCTGTTGGGAGGAACAAAGACTGTTCACTGAGATGTGAGAAAATTCATCCTCCTGTAAACAAGATTCTGAGAAGATCATGCTTAACTTCTCTTGATTCGGCATTAAGCGAGACAAGTCCTTGTCTCCCAACTTCCCTGTCAGAAACTGCGAAGGATCAGCCTTTCTTGAGAGCTGACACTTCCTAAGTGTCAGCGATCACCACCTGCCCAGTGGAAGCATGAATCTTCCGTTCCCCCTAACACATCTTTGTTGAAAGCTGGTAACTTCTCTAAACGAGAAGTGCTACAGACCTCTCTTGGTAACAGCGGAGTACTTCAGAGATGATGAAGAAGAAGCAGGATCTTTATTGCTGGCTTTGAGACTTTCTACCAATTCCCAAACTTTGTTGACCCAAATACAACAAATGGGAAAGTCATTCATGTTGGAAAATGCTATACACAGTAAACAAATTGGTGTGTGTCCCATTTGGTCTTCATATGCCAATATTTACCAACAACTTGAGGCAATATTCAGGGTTGAAAGGAATATCAGAAGTAAAACATTAAACTTGTACTGAAAATAATTACTTACCCAAGCACCAGAAATAATTAAAGAGAAGAAACACTGGAAGCACTGCTTTGTTAGCGAGATGCTCAAAACTATCAAAATCAGTGAAAAGAAAAAAATATGTGTAAACAAAGCAGAGCCTGGGGAGAAAATAGCAAAATACAACACAAAAGAGGAAACAACTGACAGAAGAAAATCTAAATTACATCTTAAATGATGAAGTTTTGAGTGACCAAGAGACACTTCGGAAATGCACTGAAAAGAGGGCCAATATTCAAATTGTCAGAATTATACTAAGGTATCAGATTGATTTCATGTTTTTATATTAGACCTCCAAATACTAAGAGAAAGAAGAAATAATCTTTTTGCCAGGAAAAAGATATAGCTATCCAATAATAACAGGTAATGGTTTACAGCTATTAAGGTGAACTTGTTCAAGAAAAACAGAGTTAAATATAGAAAAGTGCTTATTACTGGAACATAAACATTTCTAAGTAATTGTGAATAGATATGCCATTAGCCAGAGGAATAAATCACACCAGCCAAAGCAAGAGAACAAAAATTGGATAAAAGGTACTGGATATATATATGGACATATGTGATGGGTTCACAATTCTCACAAGTTCAGTGATAGCTGTGATTCAATTAAGAAAGATAACAAAGTAATAACAGGAAGCCAGGGCATATATGTTGAGTCGATGATAAAAGCACTGCTGAAAAATGTACGACCTGGACCCCAAATTCAAAATGTTGAATATAAAATATGTTACAGAATGAACTGTCTTAATTTCATGATTATTCATTCAAAATCCAAAGAACAGACTGCAACTTTGTTTCCATGATCAAAGGACTGAGCAAGCAATTCAAAGAATGAATTGTATTTGCTTCATAATTGATTCATCCCAAATATGAATAAGATCAATCAAAGCAATTATTTTAAATTTAATACTAAGATTGTCAAACAAACACCCAGAAGTTTTCTCATTTTTAACAGAAGCACTTAAGCCAATATGGATGTAATGTTAAACTCAATATGCCGGTAGCAGAGAAGTGATAAATATGGCCTGTTTGCATTTGGCAGACAGTGGATTGAAGACAAATACACATTTTTACAAGTGAAAAAATAACACATACCTGCATATGTGTCGACTCCAACTGCCAAGACTAGAGCTGAGTACCATGAAATATTTTGTACTGCAGTATACCACAATTATATTAGGGATCATTAATAGTTTGAGGCATGGACCTGACACTGTTTAAAAAATTTCAATCTGTCAAAAGCTGGTTAATATATCTTAAAGTTATATCAATAATAATTTTAATTAATTTGTGACAGATACAACTGTCTTGAAAAATAAAGAATATTTTTTTAATTTATTTATTTTCTCATGAAATGGTACAATGATGAAATACTTTGGTACAATCTACTGGAAATAAATACTGCTGTAAACTTGTATAATTTGAACCTCAAGCACAGACCCATATCTGCCATGACATTATCCACTGGTAAATCTGGGTCTATGCAGAATATTGAGTAGAATAAACATAAAACCTGATCTGCTGGCACATGATGCAATGGTGGATCAGGGTCTATGTTCTTTGCAGTTGGACTCGACTTATAAATGAGTATATACAGTACTTCTGAATGGACACATATTGATCAGAATAGTATTAAATACATTTTGCCTGTGATAAAACCTTTGGAACAAAATACAAAATCAAAAGCTGTGTACATTTTTACCTTGTTCCACCAAACAGAAAGACTCTAGAGCCTATTAAACAACAACACTGTCGTCTACGGGCACAAGGTCCTTGACCTTTAACTTTTACCATGGACCAGTGATTCCTCACTAGAAAAGAAACAGATAGTGTTCATAATAAAGTTATTTATTTATGCTCCTTTTGCATATAATAAAACATAAAAGATGACGATAATGACCAAACACAACTTTCTGATATAAAAGATCACACACTCACTTTAAATTTGTGATTTAGGAGGAATTTAAAAAAATCAGGTCATAAAAAATATCTAAACAAATAAAAAGGATAATAATCAGCACATTATATGCCCATGTGGCACTAGTAGAGTATGTTTGACTTTAGAGTTTATTGAGCAATGGATTTTAATTATCTTGACATTTGGTCCTGGTTTGCTGTCTTGAACTAAACTTAATGTAAAGAACCATTAACTTTTTTATCAGATTTACTATGACTGTCATCTCTGATCATTAGAACTCGGACTTTATAGGTTTCTTTCTTACCCTAAGAACATACAAAGGAGCTTAAAACAATAACAAAAGTTATTTCCCAAAACATTTCCTTGAGTCATGATGACCATGACCTTTGACCTCAAAACTAAAAGGCCTATACCATTATCTTATGTGCACAGCCTCCCGAACTCAGGTCAATATGTATTATCTAGAACTTAAGTTATAATGCACAAACCAATTACTTCTTTCCATCAATGATTTCACTGTAGACCCCAAAATAAAGAGACTTGTTTTCTATCAAATAATTAAGTCATCCACAAACACTGTGAAGGTCCAGGGTCAAGCACTGACATGGCTGCATATAAATCATTTTTCTTTCTTCAGTCAGTGCTCTTGAACTTTGACACCAAAATCAATAGGCTTCTTCCTTAACCCAAGTGTCCTTATATGGCTAAAGCACTTGCCTTTACAGTTCACTTACATCTCACCTCTATCTGCATGGGTCTTGAGCTCAGCAAATGTTAGCATGTGAAAAGCTTGCCATTACTTTCCCATGGGACAGTGATTCTTCCTAAGGTTTTCCCAGGTTCTTTCCACACCAAATATATTGAACATCATGTAGAGCCTTTAATGTTCTGAAAATTGGCATTAAACCCCTAACAACCAACCAACCTTAACCAAGTGCATGCCCTCTACAAAGTCTGTAACTGTAGATAGTGGAAAACTTACGTAAATGTGCAGAAATCATTTTTCTTCTTTCAGTGAACTTGACCATTCACCTTTTGACCTCAAAACTGATAATAAACTTCTTACTTACCACAGGTAAAAGAAATCCAAAAAGACTGCTGACTACAGATAGTGGTGAGCTTAAATTACTGTAGAAACACAATTCTTCTTTCAGTCAGTGACCATTACCTCGGACTTAAATTAGATAGGGTTCTTCCTTACTACAAATGTAATCTATCCTAAAAATTTTGTAACTAGATCAGGGATAGCTTAAAATAAAAAGGGAAACAAAACTGAAAATGGATGAATGGATAAACAACATCAAAATATTTTCTGCCTTACAGACAGTGTATTAAAAAGTCATGATAGTGAAAATATTTCACATCACTGGTTCTTTCATCAGTTTCAATTTATAAGGAAACACAAATGGACAAAAATCCACCTGAAATATATTAATGCATCTAAATAGAAAAATATGATACAAAGCCTACCTGGATCAAATCTGAAAATATCTCGGAAGTGAAGATCATGTAATCCATTGTATCCACCAAAAATATATAAACTACCCTTGTAGACAACTGAAAAAGAAACAACAAAAACACAATTCAGGTGATTCACATACAATTAACAAAAACTCACAAGTTTCTTAATAGTACATTAAATTTTAGATACAGAATCAGGGTACAAATCCTTTTCAGAATGTCAAAGTTCAGGATATTTCCAGTTCTTCATTTATTACAATTTTCTAGTCTGAAAGTTTATAGCTAAAACTAAAACTAAACATTTGTATGAAGATGTATTATGATGCAAATGATTACAGTTATATCTATATAATAGTAATAATTACTTATGAATATCCACATACATTTCTGGTATTAGATAAGGACTTAACTATACTAGACTACTGTTGATGTATTTAACCCTTACCCTCATAGAGTGTATGGCTTTTTAGTCCTTTGATATGCATGTAGCAAAGTTACCCAGTGCAGTCCACTATGCATAGGCCTGTTAAGCAGTGAAGTGTATGATACGTTTAAAAGTAATTGTAACCATTATACGTTTTTGGTACACATATATTATAAATAAAAAAATTTTAAAGTAAAATACGGTCGTTATAGCTGTATAATTATTCTTAACAAAAGAATTTTGTATGTGCTTTAAAATCTTGAGAGAACTCATTCACTATGAAAACAGTGAAGCCGTGTGATCAACCATAGTGGCATTTTTCGTACTCAAAATTTATAAGTTTGTTGTCTGCGTCTACATCACTAAATCAGTTGAATTTGATAATTTATAAAAACTAATGGTTTCCTACATCAGTCTCAGAGCCTTTACCTAAGTTATTGAAGCTTTCATAGTTGTGATCTTACTGGAGCAAGTACTGAATGATATCAGAGACCGCCATTTTGTTGAATGGAGAATACAAGACATTTACGACCTACATACTTTAAATAGCAGATTTCGACCAGAGCATCAACAGTGACCACATGATCTGATGTAATGATCATTCTCACCAATGAATGTAGTATCTAATAGAGTTTTTTCCATGAAGGTGGCGCTACGAAAACCCACTAAAAATGGCTGCAGTTAACAGAGTTGCCAAAAGGCGGCTATATGGGCATCTGGTAAAGTGCCAAAAGGCGCCTGTATGAAACATTGGTAGAGGGCCAAAAGGCGCTTGTATGAGGTAAAGGGTTAATATACTTTAGTTTTGTTAACTTCTGTTTTTGATGTCACAAAACATTTAAGGAAAAGGAGCTAAATTTCAAGTAGGAGAATGTTTAAAATATCAGATGTGATGCAAGATAAGGTTCCTAGAGTTACTTTGACATAATCATAGAAAAACAATGCCACAGCGAGAAATCAGCATTAACTACACATTGTGTAAAAATGGGTTTACCTCAACTTTTCAAAATATTACCATGATCTCATCTTCAAAAAAAAAATACATTCTTTATACAAATTGCAACGTTTTACCCCCCAAGTTTTGTGTTGCATATCACATGGTCAGAATGTTTAAAAATATTTTGATTAGGCAAGGGAGTATTCAAAAAGCTTTCAGCTTTCTGCTGAATTGCCAGACATCATCATTGCTTTCACTTTATATGTGAAAGTTATCCATAAAATATTGCAGTAACTTACATTAGATTACCAATCTATAATGTAGAAGACTACTCCAATCATTTTGCATCAAGAAATCATTCACACTGAAACAAGCTGAAGACTGGACTGTAATGGTGGGTCCTAAACTAGTTTTGTAAGTATGTAAAAATGGTTGGTCACTAAATTAGTTTCATACTTGTGTAAAAATAGTGGGTGGATGAACACATTTTTGTGTTGAAAAGGATCAAAAACATGTTTTGTTTGTAAGTATGTAAAAGTGGTGGATCACTGAACTAGCACTTGTGCAAAAAAAGGTGGATCACTGAACTAGTTTTGAAAGTGTACAAGTGGTAGATCACTGAACTATGTAAGATTGTAAAAGTGGTGGTTGTAATTATGTAGATGTGGTGAAACAATGAACTGCTTTTGTATGTGTAAATGTGGTGATTCACAGAACTAGTTTTGTCCCTAGGTGTAAAAGTGGTAGATCACTGATCTAGTTTAGTAAGTGTGTAAAAGAGGTGGATAACTAGTTTCAAAGTTAGTAATAATGGTGGCTCACTGAACTAGCTTTGCAACTGTGTAAAACTTTTTGGTCACTTAAGTATTTTTGAGTCAATTAACTAGTATGGTTTTGTCAATATGGGCAGTACAGTATTATATTATGACTGTACATTGTAATGCAGCTGTAGTACAAAGTACAACTGTATTGTGGCTGTCATGTGCTCTATAACACAGCTGTAATTGGACTACTATGATGATACAACTGTACTATGGCTGTATGCAGACTGTAATATGATCCTTTAGAGAAGGTATTAAGCTGGACTTTGCTTTGGTGGAGTGTTTGTACAATACCATATTTTCCGTTGTATAAGTCACTACTTTTTTCATTTTTTTTCCTTAAAAATGATGTGTGCGACTTATATACAGGAGCGACCTATACAATAAATAATTTTTTTTAACGACTGTGACTGATGCACAGTGATGCTGTGCTTTAGCGAAATGCATCTGCCGGTATACCGGCAAGCCAATTGCTGGAAACTTACATACGGTACACATAAGTATTAGACTATAAGATAATCAAATTAAATAATCAAATAATATTTAGTTACATACGTGCTAAAATTTGTTATTAATAAATAAAAAAAAATATTGCAATAACGATTGCCATTGTATTTCCTTTATTATTCGGCATGTATATCTTAGAATATTTCTGTCTCTAAATTCAGTCATTGTAAATTTCAGCACATTTTCCCACCCTAGCTGTTAGTCAAAGTCCTTTGAACTTGCCGCCCAGCTATTGTATCATGTTTTTTTGATGTACTCAAATAAATACAGCATGCAGAACTAGGATTATTTTGTTATTTTAAACAACGAATTATGTCACTGTAAAGGTTTCAGATATTTAACAGTGATATGGAAGATGAAGATTTTGGTGGTTTTTCAGAGGCATATTAGTGACAACGTAAAGAAATAACAGTGGCACTATTATTTACTTAATAAATATTACTTATAAATCTTATTTGCTTTTATTTTCTATTTCTATTGTAATACAGACTGTTATATAACTCTTAAACAATTGTATAATATTCTTTACATGAAGTTGGAAATTACCAAGTCGCATACAATGGCCGGCTGTATCCCAAAAGTGAATATGGTAAGTGCGGAGGAGCGATTTATATGCTGGATCGACTTATACACAGGAGCGACTTATCTGTTGAATTTTCCAAAATTTTCTGGATGTCCTCCTCCCGTGACTCATACTGTATGGACATTTAATCCCACAACAGTTAATGCCTGACACTTAATCCCAGGACAGATAGTCCCACTGACACATTATATGCTCACAGATAGGCTAAGATCACAAACAATTAACACCAACAGTAATCCATCAAATAAATAATAAGCTTATACAATAGTATGAACACATGAATAATTTTGGTCTTTCGAGAACTAGCACGGACCGGATTGGCTGAATTGGTTGAAATTAAGAAAACCACCATAACTCCCACTAAATAAGTCAGAGAGTTTCTTGGCTAACTCACTTGGAATAGTATTAACTGAATAATAATATTACGTTATGGGTTGCTATTTCCACCTGACACAAAGTGTTATACGCAAAGTTAATGTCATAGGCATGAAAGTTGATTACGAGTCCAATGACAGCTTACAAAAGGCCGTTCGCTGTTTACCTGCTTTGGCAATGGTTCCAGTTGCAGATGTCGTAGACGCTTTTCTCATATTAGCTGAGAGCAGAGATACCAGATGCAGAAGATGCGTGTCAAAAATGCTGTCGAACGTTACTCTTGGAGCGAAGTTCTTGTCTATCTGCATGCCATTGTTTACCTGTCACACATTTAACTTTTTGTTCTCTATTTCACTTTACATTTAAATTTCGTACTTCTTATTACCTTTTATTAAATTGTGTTAAATATATTTATTTTATTTTTCTTATTTTACATGTCTATGGGAGGGATTATCTGTGAGTATATAATGTATAAGCTTATTATTTATTTGATGGATTACTGTTGGTGTTAATTGTTTGTGATCTTAGCCTATCTGTGAGCATATAATGTGTCAGTGGGACTATCTGTCCTGGGATTAAGTGTCAGGCATTAACTGTTGTGGGATTAAATGTCACCAAACCATATATATATATATATATATATATATATATATATATATATATATATATATATATATATATATATATAAATGTATGTAGATATTGTGACAGACTGTTCATGTGTAATGTCTTAAACTCATTTTATCATGCCTTGGAAGGTGGAATTAGTAGAGTAGGGGTAATTTTATATAAATCCAAATAACTTTAGAGTTGTATATCTCCCATATGCATACTTTAGCTATTCTAATAAATGCCCCAGAGACAGTGTAATTTCCAAAGGGGACCAGTTTTTAGAGTACTATTGTAATTAGTACTATCAACCTAAAAATCCGACCAAAATAAGTCTAAAAACATACTCAGGCCCCTGCAACATACCAGTTATATTTAATCAGGAGTTTAATGTCTATGTTTGGATGTCTATGATGTGGAACTGTTTCAAATTTATTATGTATGTGTACTGTTATTAGTGTTTGTGTTGATCTTTTAATACCATAAAACACTGTTTGACTGAAAACATTCATAAATCAAGTTGTCTTGATTTTTCTAAGTCACTGAATTGTTAGAACTATTTGGACATACCTTTATATATATATATATATATATATATATATATATATATATATGGCTCTAAAAGCCTTGATAAGGTAGATATTTATTGGCTTTTTAGAAAAAAGGGGGGCAGGGACATTTATTATACAGTGGCTTCTATTAGAATGACTATGGTATGTGATCTTTGACCCAAGTGTTACCAGAAGTGTGATTCGTTGGGGGATGCCCTAAGGTTAACCATAGCCCCTGACACTTGGTCGCTGGGTCGCAACAAATAAAAAGCAATTTGCTAAATGCATATGGCACTGACTCGAGGGTCCATCCCTACTCTTCGAGAGCTGGGCCCTGGATCATAGCTTGGAAACTAATGCAATTTCCATCCTACAGCCATATATTCTCCCTTCCTTTAATAATAATGGCAGACAACTGATTCAGTTCCCATAGACTGTCACTTTAAGATTTTCACAAATTAAAACCCTTTAATTGTAAAACCAGAAAGTCATGCTTTAATCCTAATATCAATTAATCTAACACAAAACTTAATAAATAATGAAACTAATATGATGCCATGTTTGTTTCTGAGAAAAATTCACATCATTGTGCCCAATATAAAAACTGGATTAGTAAGATCTGCTAATTTACATTCAGAATTACATGTGTAGTGACAGAAATAAAATAAAATGGTTTAAAGTTTAAACCTACTACTGCATCAAATTTATGCACACACTGGGTTCATTTGAAATATTACAATACTTTTTTTGGTATTTATTATCAACCAAGCGGCTTCTTTAAAATACAATATATTGACACATACTGGTTGGTTGCATAGCTTATAAAATATGTAGGTGTCTGTGACCTAAATTCAAACTTTACTTTCACAATAATTTTCATAGTCAATACCATTTTTATTTAAACCTGCAAAAGCAATGGTCTCACAATTACCATTTTGAAGATATCAAGGAATTTATTTCAATTTGGGAGTCTTCTGTAATGATAAATTGAGAACATCTTGATATATGTAAAAACAAATATTTTAGTACCTATGTATACATCATGTTAAGAACTCTGTTAACTAAAGTCCTGATCTGTTCAGTCAAGCTTCAATTAAGCATTTTTTGTGATCAAGTGGCCGCTAAAAATTCCATGACTTTCACCAACTTTGATCAGTATTTGCAAAATCTGAAGGCATTTCCTGGTCAGGAACAAAATTATTTTCTCTCTTGACTTTTTCCCTGATTTCATGCAGGGATAAGAACCCTGTAGTCAAAATGTTCTAAATATTTGCATTTCTCAAAATATTGCTTAATGTTACAAGGTGTGCTTACATAAATCTATCATTTGCCTTCTTTCCTCTAGAGGGGCATGTCTAACAAATGTTTATATGAAAGGTGTGTGTGTGTTTGTGTGTGTGTGTGTGTAGTGAACGCCATAAAAAGGAAGTATATCTTGGAACCCACTTCTCCATGACAGGTTGCAATTTTAACCACAGAGGGCACATAAAAAGTCCATATAGAATGCATATAAAAATTTCACATTGATGACACATAAAAAAGCCACATAGTGGGCACATGGCCATACAGAGGACACATACAATGTCCAAATAGACAAATGACCTTGTGGAATAGCAGAATAAACATTCATACTGCTGCAATGTTCTTAATGACACTTGGAATGTCAAAACTGTATGTGTGCTTTTGCAGTTGCCACATTTTGGAATAAGATACCAGGAGCAAGCTTTTTGAAAAAAACCTTTAAAATTACCTGGGTCCATGAATTTGTCTGAGAAAAGTGGAAATTTCACTAATATTTTTGCAGACAGCAGGAGGCAAAATGATATTTTTCCTCATCCTGAACATATACTAAGGCTTTGACTTTAACGTTTTTAATTACAGAAAGAAATGATGATTTGCAGGACTGTTAAAAGCTAAAAAATTTCCCTCACCGCAGTTTAAAACTGAATCCTCATCTGGCAAAGCTTCCATATCCAGTTACAACATACCAAGCAGCAATGAAGCAGTAGTACCAACATCCCTAGGTGTAAACCAGCATTTCCCTACCAGATATGCCAATAATGTCTGGCCTGCTGGCTGTGACCAACAATGTATGTTTTTGATGGGACAGAAGGCTGGCTCAGCATTTGCCTGGAAGACCAGCAAAATAGATGGACTAGTTATACCAACCCCCATATGGACTAGATATAAAAGTCCAGTCTGGTTCAGTGTGCAGCTGGTATTTGACATGCCCCACTGAATGGACTGATATCTGATCGATTGGTATACATGAAAACCTGGCATGATGGATTGTAAGGTTGGGAATAATGGCATTAGGCTATGAAGAAAAATTGGCCAGTCAGTTTTGTACTGCATGCACCCTGCCTAAAAGGCCAAAAAACCCATGCTTTGGCATGCATTGGGACTAGGGTCCATGGGGCTGCCAATTATTGTAGAGCTATTCCCAGCAATGAAAAACTGTACCAGAAGGGCCGATGGATATTATCTGGTGAGGGGACTGGGGGGGGTCAGTGCTCCCTAAATGAAAGCACTTGCAGTTATCTCTTGAATCAGTCTACAGGAAGATACTGTAGTGGTGATGTATGGATGCATATGGCACCACCATTTTGTCCATCTCTAGCTCTTGGGAATCAATGGTGAGTGAGATGGCCAAAGGAACATTACCTCCACCATACTAAACTTATGACAGAAAATGATTTTTGGTGGAGGATCAAGACACTGCTTTCCAATGATTTATATCTCTTGTTTTCAAACTTATTCTCAAAACCAAAGACAAAGTACTCTCTGACCAAGAACTACAAATAAAGCAAATTACTATTGATGCACATTATATCCTTTTCAGCAAAATTAAACTTATTGCACTATGAACACTAGGTCACCACTGAGTTAAAAAAAACAATAAAAAACACAAAAGGGAAACAAAGCTCCCAAAAGTTTCAACAAATCCACAACAGCCCCTGTAATTACACAAATAAAATGCAGCCAGTGTTTACATGCATGTATGGTATCAATACATTATCCAACTTTATCAAGTAAAAAAACCCAAGACCACAAGTTTTGAAAAATATGAAAACTATCCACCAAAAATCACAAATAAAGTTACTAGTCCTTTGCAGAAACATTAGAAACACATGACACCACTTACAATGGATGGATCAAAAAAGAGATCCCAATAAATCAATAGAGACTATGCAGGATAATGTTGATTACTACAGTGAAAGAAAGCTTATTCTGTTTACCAACCAGCTCACTGGCTAACTGGAGTACTGGATTCAAGAGGTAGTGGAGATTATTTCCTAACACTGATGTGACTAGGGAATGCATTTCACTGTGCAAATGCACAACCCATTCTATTAAGCAATCTTGGGGCATCTTTTTTAAAATCCTGAAAAACCAAAATCTAAAAGAAAAAATACCTGACACTTGCCCAACTGACAACTTATTAATAAAATCACAAATGAATTCACCATAACTGGATTATAAAATGGGAGAGAAAGAGGTTGGGTATATTTTATCCAGGCCCTTTTCCACTGGGTGACTCTGTTGCTATAGTACAGAGACAATCAACTGATTCCCAGATACTGTAAAGTTACGGTTTGGTAGAATTTCTATATTTTGCATTGAGAGTGGCACATCACACCTACATCCTGAGTGATGTAACCAAGAGGAAATGTTTAAGATGATGAAAAATAATATGCTGCATGGCTCGTTACTGAGGAAAAAAGTCTCTTACAAATGCCCAGTATAAAAATATGGACCAGTGAGATTTCCATTTACATCTAGAGTACCTGTGTGGTAATAGCAATTAAATGAAAATGGGTTTAGGTTCAAGCCATATATTTTTTTCCATATGGAGCCTTGTTTTAAAAAGTTGTGTTAAATTTTTCTAGCAATTATTTTCTGTCAATTAGCAACTTTCATTCTTTAAAATGCAGTATTTAATATATTAATACACACATGCTGGTTTCATAGCTCATCAAAAAATTAGCTGTCGGTGACAATATATACTGTTACTGGCTATGAACAGCCAATTTTAAAATGCAACTAACATTACCCACAGAGCCCAATTGGACATCACAACATAGAAACTATTGAGATCATCATTGTAAAACCACATATGCACTTACTGGGCATAGAAATTATAGTCATACATGCAACTAGCATTGGTCCATGGGTCCATTTGGACCCTACAGGGGACCAGGTTATTGCATCATATTTTAAAAGCTATTAAAAAATTCCCATATATATGCTTCCTGGACTCTGAAATGTAAATACACATACCATACTGATATTTGTCCTAAAATGACTCAAGTGAAATATATATATATATATATATATATATATATATATATATATATATATATATATATATATATATATATATATATATATATACACACACACACACAATTTGTTTATTAAAGTTATCAATTTGTTCAAATACTTAAGGTTAACATAAACCCATTTTGGTCCTTTTTAGTGATATTATAAAACCTGCCATAAAATTGCTGATCATTATTTTAGTATACTTCTATCTTCATCATCAGTGAAATTAAGCAAGTATGTAAAGCCAACAATATTAAAATATCTAATTACTTCTATCCTAAAATGTCTAATGTAAGGAAAGCAAATTTTTAAAATTATTTTCATCTTAATTCTAATTTCATAATCAAAATGTCTCAAGTGCAGAGATCTAATATGAAAGAATCACTATTTTCATTTAAACAAAAGAGATAATGAAGGACTTACAGGCTGAATGGCTTCGTCTTCCTATTGGTTGAATTCCAGTAGTTAGTGGTTCACACCAGGTACTAGTTTGAGTATCAAATATCTGTATCTTATTGCAATAAATTTCATGATTTGTAAACACGTTTCCTCCTTGATCACTGCGCCCACCAAAAATACACATCTTGTGATCTATGCCAGTTGCTGTATGAAAATCACGCCATCTGGCTGCTCCACCCTGAAAAAATAAAATACATCCTGAAAAAATAAAATACATGTAAACAAATCAATTAGAAACTTGGAAAGCAATCTGTCCATGTAAAAGGAATCATGTCCACAATTCATTACTATGGACCAAGTGGAATGACTAATAACAACTGAAACATAGCCTTGATCTTGTTCAAATGCAAACATTGTTTGGATGTTTGAGTTATTCTGTCCCAATATCTCAGGCTGGGTAAATGGAACTGTTTTTAAAATCCCCACACCTCAGTTATGTCCATCTCTCAATGTGTTCCTTAATTTGTCACCATATCTTCTAATATTCTAGTTATTTTTGCATTTGAGTAAATATTTGCCAGTGGCTTGGCATTCTTGTCTCCCACCCCTGGGAGAGACCAAGATGTTATTCATAATAATGTTTTCAACAAGATGTCATGCACATCCCCTGCCCCTGCCAGCAAAACAATTTTGTGAGAAAAGGATTTGAAGTATATATATTCCATTTCTGGGAAGTTTTGTATTTAGGAAGTATACAGGGAATGATATGTATTATATGTATGTGCATGTCTCATCCATTCCATATTGGTATATTAAATTATGGTAACCTTTAGGTGGGTAAGAAGATAAGAATTAGATTAATTTATGCATATAATTTTTGACATGAATTAGACACTATGATTCCAGAATATATTAATACATTTACTGTCATACAATTATATAATGAAGTATCTTTTTTATTTTACAGTGATTTCTTTTTGTATGGACTTTTAATAATGGGAAATGTTCATCTGGACCATAAATATAATATATATATATATATATATATATATATATATATATATATATATATATATATATACATATATATATATATATATATTTATATATATATATATGTTTCACTGGGATACCTTGGAACAGTGTTAGATTTATGCTCTGGAACTTAATGTATATATGGCAGACGGAACTTAATGTGTATATGGCAGATGGAACTTAATGTGTATATGGCAGACGGAACTTAATATGTATATGGCAGATGGAACTTAATGTGTATATGGCAGACGGAACTTAATGTGTATATGGCAGATGGAACTTAATGTGTATATGGCAGATGGAACTTAATGTGTATATGGCAGACGGAACTTAATGTGTATATGGCAGATGGAACTTAATGTGTATATGGCAGATGGAACTTAATGTGTATATGGCAGATGGAACTTAATGTGTATATGGCAGATGGAACTTAATGTGTATATGGCAGATGGAACTTAATGTGTATATGGCAGATGGAACTTAATGTGTATATGGCAGATGGAACTTAATGTGTATATGGCAGACGGAACTTAATGTGTATATGGCAGATGGAACTTAATGTGTATATGGCAGACGGAACTTAATGTGTATATGGCAGATGGAACTTAATGTGTATATGGCAGACAGAACTTAATGTGTATATGGCAGACGGAACTTAATGTGTATATGGCAGATGGAACTTAATGTGTATATGGCAGATGGAACTTAATGTGTATATGGCAGACAGAACTTAATATGTATATGGCAGATGGAACTTAATGTGTATATGGCAGATGGAACTTAATGCGTATATGGCAGATGGAACTTAATGTGGCGCTCTACAGTTTCGTATTTAGCATAGGGTTAAAATTTTAAAGAAAAAGAGTTTCCCCGGGTTGCCTCACTAGTTATACTGGTTATTTAAAAGAGACTTTGTATATCTTAGGTGTTGTTCAAAGAACCTTTAATTCCCTTTATTTTGATGTATGATTGATGGGTGTAATATGGGTTAGAGAATATACAGCTTGGCCTTACTCCAGATGTGCACCTTTCAAAAACGTGCTAGCTCAACTTGCTCATTTTCACTTCTCGAACTTCAGAGGTAAATTGTAAAAAAAAGAGCCGATAACTTTTTTTTACATTTTATGCATTTGGTAATTCAGTCATTGCACTTTTAGAAGCTTTTATTATCTAGTTTGTCAAAATTCATTTTCCATATTTTAATAGCTGCCAAGAATAGTGTACTTTAGACAAATTTAGGTTGATTTTTGGAGCACAAGGGAGCAGTCATTTTAGTTAGCAGTGTCCCAAGATCATTTAAAATTTCCAAAAGTACAATATCCAAAGAAATTTCATCCACATTACATGAAAGTAGTATATAGGTATGCCAACATTCTCTGCACTGTGCATGTTTAAAATGCAAACAACTTCACCTTACATACATCACTCTCTCAAAAGTACATAATAACTGGTGAGCGCCACCATAAAGAGAATATAGGTATTATTATTGTATGATTTAATTTTGATTGTACGACTGAAATATTTAAGTCGCAAGCATCAAAACAGTCCTTTGTAATAATTGTCATGTATTTCCCCCCTCAGAACAGCATTTATTAGAGTCAGAGTCTTAAACCGGTACAGCCCCCCCTCTCTTATGATAAAAAGTGAACTATTTTAAAAATTCGCATTGCATTTTGTCAACATAGCAACCAGTGTTATGCTGATAGACAAGAACATGAAACTAGCCATAATTATTCCTGAGATGTCAACAGTAAATTTTACAGTTATAAAAGGGATATAACAGGTGAGGTTCATAAAGGTCAAAGGTCAAAGGGTAAATATTAACTAATTCTTTGATATGGAAGAAAGCAAATTTGCTTTGTTATCATTTATTTTTTAATTTCATTGCAAATAAATGAAATAAAACATTTTCACTATGGATTTCTTTTACTTAATGCAACATTTTTCAATTTAAGTTGACTTTATTCCTATATTCTAAGACTTCTAATTTCCCCATAATGAAGGTCACTACTCACCCAAACATGCCTCATATCAAATTATGTATGCTAGAGCAAAAATAAGCATAATTAGCTTATTTTCATGAATAAAATCATTGTTAATGTACCATTTTACTCAGAACATCATACATAATAATATGAAAATAAGAAAAATAATTTCATAAATGTTTATATTTGTTTTTAAGGTGACGCTCTACAGTTTCGTATTTAGCATAGGGTTAAAATTTTAAAAAAAAAGAGTTTCCCCGGGTTGCCTCACAAGTTATACTGGTTATTTAAAAGAGACTTTGTATATCTTAGGTGTTGTTCAAAGAA
This sequence comes from Potamilus streckersoni, assembly GCA_016746295.1. NCBI lineage: Eukaryota > Metazoa > Mollusca > Bivalvia > Unionida > Unionidae > Potamilus > Potamilus streckersoni. Next base: position 700,606 of record JAEAOA010000314.1, read on the forward strand.
CCTTTAATTCCCTTTATTTTGATGTATGATTGATGGGTGTAATATGGGTTAGAGAATATACAGCTTGGCCTTACTCCAGATGTGCACCTTTCAAAAACGTGCTAGCTCAACTTGCTCATTTTCACTTCTCGAACTTCAGAGGTAAATTGTAAAAAAAAGAGCCGATAACTTTTTTTACATTTTATGCATTTGGTAATTCAGTCATTGCACTTTTAGAAGCTGGTATTATCTAGTTTGGCAAAATTCATTTTCCATATTTTAATAGCTGCCAAGAATAGTGTACTTTAGACAAATTTAGGTTGATTTTTGGAGCACAAGGGAGCAGTCATTTTAGTTAGCAGTGTCCCAAGATCATTTAAAATTTCCAAAAGTACAATATCCAAAGAAATTTCATCCACATTACATGAAAGTAGTATATAGGTATGCCAACATTCTCTGCACTGTGCATGTTTAAAATGCAAACAACTTCACCTTACATACATCACTCTCTCAAAAGTACATAATAACTGGTGAGCGCCACCTATGGCAGATAGATGAAAACCATCTGAAAGATACTGAAGTGTATGATGATTTAGCAATAGTTAAAGGCAGATCCAGATTTTGTATATTTTTTAAAAATAATAGCAATTTCAACCATTAGTAAAAAAATGTGAAAAAAGTTTTCTTGAGACATATACTTAGCACTTTTGGAACTTTGATTTTAATAGAGCTGTGAATGGTAGTTAGATAAATGAACAGAAAAATGGAAGAAAATTTTAAAAATACTGAAAATGAATAACTGTGTATCATAAAAGACTCATATACCTTTAGCCAAGATTGGTTTATCATGTTTGAATGAGATATCTTGAATAGTTTTTGAGTTTTGTCTTGAAAGCAAGAAGAGCATGGATAAAGGATGGATGGATGGTCAAAAGGGCACAAATGTTAAAAATATTCAAACTCAAGATATTTATAGTCAATAGCAATAAAACACATTAATACCACTAGTATAAGATGTGTACCATGTTTCATCAATGGAGCCTGTAACATTCTCTACCAGTTTGATACAGGTCAGAGGAGATAAAAGTTGCAGCAACTTATTAGTAAAACCAAATTCTTTGAAGCCAATTTACCAGACAATTACCATTCACCCGTTTGTCTGGACATTAAGTTGTCCACCTTCTTGTTTTTTTATTTTATTTTAAGGAAAAGTGTGAGCAAAGCAAGACACACAATCAATCAATATATATATATATAAAGAATACAAATCATATGGCGAATAACAACCCTTTCAAATGTACTGGATCCACCAAGGGATCACCTGTGTCAGGGATTGATTAAAATAGATGCAATAAACTGACGACGAACAGTACGAAACTAGTAACTAACTAGCATTAGTTTGTTGTATATATGTTTTGTATTTGCCTTTGAAAAAAACTCATTGAGAGTCGAAAGCGCTTAGGCTAGTTAGTTACTAGTTTCGAACTGTTGACATATATGAAAGCAAAGCTAGTGAACTATTACTACCAGATACATTACTTGCTTCCTTAGCCGTCACATCTTTGTACACCAACATACCGCACAATGAAGGGTTACAGGCATGTAGCGAAGCATGGGAAACAAGAACTGTAAACAATCCACCCACACTTCTTAGTCCAACTCCTGGAGCTTGTCCTAAAACTCAATAACTTTGAATTTAATGAAGAAAACTACCTACAAATCAATGGAACTGCAATGGGTACTAAAATTGCCCCTTCATATGCTAACATTTTCATGGGTAAACTTGAGGGTCAGCTCTTAGCATCGGTTGAGCGTACACCATACCAGTGGGTACGCTTTATCGATGATATAGAAATGAAGTGGCAGTATGGAAGAGAAAGTCTGGATGACTTCATATCAAAGGCAAACAACTTCCATCCTTCAATAAAATTCATGGCAGAAATTTCGAACTCAAACCATGTTTTCCTGGACACAACAACCAGACTGGTGGAAAACAAATTACACACAGACATCTACTCGAAACCAACCGACAAACACCAGTATCTCCTCCCAACCAGCTGTCATCCAAAACACTGCATTAAGAACATTCCATATAGCCAGGCACTGAGGATATGCAGAATTTGCTCCGACGATGAAAGATTCCTAGAAAGGTCTGAAGAGCTGGCTAAACATTTAATTTACCGAGGCTACGACAAAGACCTGATTGCGGTCGCAATCCAAAGGGCAAAAAAACAAACAAACCGTGATGACCTACTCAGATATGGACAGAAAGAAAAGGTTGACAGGATACCATTTATTCTGACCCATCACCCAGACAATCCCAAAGTAGGTAAAATCGCAAACCACTGGCCAACCGTGCAATCATCAGACATACTAAACCTAATACTTTCCGAACAAACCTGTAGTAGCTTACCAGACACCAAAAAACCTAAAGGACATCCTAGTCAGGGCAAAGCTAACTCCAATCGCAAGTCAAAACCAACCTAGTCAATCTGGACCCTGTGGCGATAAAAGATGCAAAACCTGTCAACATATGATAGAGACCAAGACGTTCACTAGCACAGTGACTAAAGAAAAACTAAACATACATGGTCCAAACAAAACATGCAAAACAGAGAATGTGATTTATCTCATCACATGTAAGATCTGTGGCCTTCAGTACATCAGAGAAACTGAAAAGCTACACAAAAGGATAAACCTTAATAGATCTGATTGGATGACAAAAAAGCTGTACAGAAGCCCAGTCGCAGAACACTTCTCCTCCCCTGGCCACACTTTCAGTGATATAATACTTATCACTATTGCTAACAACCACAGCTGGAGTTCTGAAACCAGGAAGGAAAAGGAATCATACTGGATACGCCGCCTTAGAACATTGAAACCAAGCGGTCTAAACCAAGAAGACTAGAAAATGAAAACTATGCACTAGTAGAATTTAACATTTTCTAAATCTTCTTATTATCCTTCAATTTTTACTATAAGAATAACTGGTATACAATCAAATATCCAGGATATAATCTGCGTTACATATGTACAAAAAGTAAAAATAGATGTCGCTTTGGCTTGTAGACATTTAGGGAATTATACAACGTTTTCAGTTTCCGCAACTAGTCTATACAAGCTGGTTGTATTTATAGTTTTAGCACATGTGAAGACAGCCATGTAGAGGTTTACAAATACAACGTTTTTGTGTTTATTTGTTTGTCGTATATATGTTTTGTATTTGCCTTTGAAAAAGACTCATTAAGAGTCGAAAGCGCTTAGGCTAGTTAGTTACTAGTTTCATACTGTTCATCGTCAGTTTATTGCATCTATTTTAATTAATCCCTGACACATGTGATCCCTTGGTGGATCCAGTACGCTTGAAAGGGTTGTTATTCGCCATATGATTTGTATCCTTTATATATATATATATATATATATATATATATATATATATATATATATATATATATATATATATATATATATATATATATATATATATATATATATATATTTGCATGTGTGTTGTTTTCATTCTCTTACTTGAATTATGCCCTCTATTTCCCAGTATGTATAATGGCATTTAACAGACAAACATGTAAAAATTGAACTAAAGAATCGAAAATACCAAATAGGAATATCCAAACATGTCTATCGAGTTTCAATGTGATATCTTAAACAAATCTAGAGTTATCCTTGAAAAAAATGTGAACTGAAGAGCGGATGAATAGAAAAAGATGAAAATATTAAAATACTGAAAAAGAAAAATTGTGAAAAGCAAATATAAAGACAAAGTTCTAAAAACATATTTTAAATGGTTTTGTTCACACTGTGTTCCAGAAACAAAAAAACAAGGAAGGATGGTTGGAAAAAGATATTTTTTATATCAATCTTTCTGTTTATAAATGCAGTCATATAAAAATGATATACCATTTATGTAAGTGATTTTGCATCAAGACATCTAAAAACAGTGTGGAGGGGGGAAGTAGTAACATTTGCTCTAGTTTTAACTTAATTTGACTTAAATTTATAAGGACTGGACACAATAATGTGAGTGAATGATACATTGGGACACCAGTGAGTGATATATTGGGACACCAGTGAGTGAATGATACATTGGGACACCAGCAAGTGAATGATACATTGGGGCACTAGTGAGTGAATGACATATTAGGCCACCAGTGAGTGAATGATACATTGGGACACCAGCAAGTGAATGATACATTGAGACACAAGTGAAATTACCACTACAAATGGTACCAAAAAAAAATCAGCTGTGATTGGGCATATTAATAAAACCCATACATTATATAGAAAACAAATGTAGAACTTGAAATTAGTAAATCTTTTGAGAAAGCTGATTTAAGTGTTCATTAATAAACATATTTTGCTATTTTTAATTAAAAAAACTGAACTAATTGTTATGAAGATTTTCTACTATAAATGGATAGAATACTTTGTTGTCCCGATAAGTTGTCCTAATGAACAATTAATCCAAGTCCAAGACTATTCATTCATATAAAGAACTATTCAACTTAACATGTGTAACAAGTAAGAATAAAGAACAGATCTAGTGACAGTGAATAAATAATAAATCAGGCATGTACATCTTATCAGTAGCTTACCTTTGTTTTTACATAGGACCAAGTAAATGTTCTAAAATCTAATGTGTAAATATCATCAGAAAATCTGTCAATCTGAAAAAGAAATGTATACATATTTATATAACTATTTAATTATAACCACACTGTGAGTGTGTGTGTTTAATACCAAACTCCCTACTCAAGCCTGAGAGTAATAAAATTAAAAGTAGCTGACTTTTATCTGCTGTTTGCTAAATGACCAACTTGGAGAATTGCTACATTGGACTCAGAGGTGTACAAATGGAACTTTCATGACAACTTCCATATTCTAATTATTTAAGTAGATCTTCTTACACTTCAGAATAGAAGAATAACTCCTAATAATGGAATCAAGAATAAGTAGGACTATTCACACAAGTCTGTAGAATGCACATCAAAAAGTTTACAGAAATATCTGCTGACACCATTTAAGTATTGAAGCAAATGGACTTCATAATCTTTGTAATAATATCATGTGAATATGTTTACTAGCATGTTATTACAATATTGGATATAGAGAACCAATTTAAAAGTTGAATTCTATTCATTAAAACCAAGATAAACACTGAAAGATAAACCCCCTACCTCCCTCCCAAAAAATTAATCTTGCAATACTACAAGATAATATATGAAAGGTAAAAAGGTCTAAATTTTTTAAGAAGCAAAAGAGTGCATAAATGGATGTACAGTCAAACCCACTTATCTCGACCTCGGTTATCTCGACAACCCGCTTATGTCGAGCGTTTTGGTCCAGTCCCGAAAAAATTCTTCTTTGCTATGCTATTTTTTACCCTTTTATCTCGACCTCTGTTAAGTCATTAACCCGGTTATGTCGGGCATAAGTTTCGGTCCGAAGTAACACGTGGACCCGCTTAATTCAACGAAATGCAACTTTTTAACGTCAATCTGACAGAAATTGTACATGAAAAAGTCAGCAAACGCGATCGATTTTCAGGCACAATTTTGGTCCGTTTTGGCAGTAGTCACATGTTTATTTCATATTCTTTCTATTTTTGATTCATAAGAGTAGCTTAATCGATTAGTTTATTAAGAATATATCATGTTTACTACATAAAATATTCAAGGATTCACGAAGACAAGAGTGTGCACAAATTACAATGTAACTTTATTTTACGAAAACGCAGAATCTTTGATGTCAGCTACATGTATATTTTATCATTTCCCTTTTATCTCTTAAGGTACATTTAAGATATGAATTATGTTCTGAAGTACATATACAAGAAACAACAATCAAGGAGATACAAGTAAAGAAATATTATGTACATGCACACATTAATAATCAATGTGCAGATGGAAAAGTGCTGATTGGCTGAATATTCAGGTCATGAAATTGTTCCAGATGCACCTAATATCATGACGATTTATTGTATAGCATTTTATGACAAAATAGCCAAACATGTCAGCAATATTTTCAAAATATCTAGGAATTATAAACTGAACATAATGTAGTGGAAATACAAAAATATACTGTAAAGTTACCTACACATACATGTACAATAAATGCATACTATATATGAATAAAAAATGAATACTTTTTTCATTTTGAATCTATACATCTATAAAACACACAAGTACATAAACATATCATAATGTGCACTACATTATTTTTGTAGAAAATATGAAGTAATATCAGTCTGCTTTTGTTTACTCTGGTGCTGATTTGTAACGAACGATTCAAAAGCACTTACGCTTTCATACATATGCTCGGCACCGTCAACACTTGCCACAAACAATTTCATTTTTTTAATGCATTCAGCCATTTCACTGTAGCTTGGGATAGTGATAGGCTGATCATCATCATCATCTTGCTTGCATGATCGTATCTGCTTCGTTGTCACCGACTGGATTATTTCCTCATCAGTAAGTTCACCATAGGCATTGGCATCATCATCCACGTGAACATAATTAGAAAATTCATCCCGTGCAATGCTTATGGAGTCAGCAATCTCATCAGCCATCGCTTCAAGACCTATTTCTGATTGAGACTCTTTAATTTCTTGTGCAATTAAACACTGCTGGTGAAATTCTTCATCAGAAATTTCCGGAAGAATACAATGGAACCAGCAGTTTTGAATGGTTTTCGGCAATACACTGTTCCAAGCTGCATGGGCATACATGATGGCATCTAGCAGAGTTGGTTTATAGGATCGCTTTTCCTCAACTGCAAGCAAATAATTGCAAACTAAAGCTTTCCGGTAATGGATTTTAAAAGCCTGAATTATTCCTTGGTCGAGTGGCTGAAGCTTACTGGTAGAATTGGGAGGAAGAAAATACACTGTGATTGCTTGTAACCCTTCTACATGTGGGTGAGCACGGCAGTTGTCTATTATCAATGCGATCTTTTGTTTTTCAAACTGTAAGTGGCAATCTAATTTGCGTGACCAGCTGGTAAAGATATCACCTGTCATCCAGCTATTTGACTGGCTTTTATAGTCAACAGGGAGAGACAACCTATTCAGGTTTTTGAAGCATCTTGGATTTTCTGATTTTCCTATTATTAATGGCTTGATCTTGTCACTTCCACCCATATTTCCGGCCAAAAGCAAAGTTACTCTCACTTTGGATTTTTTTCCTCCATGGCATTTGTTTCCTTTGAAATCCATCGTCTTGATAGGCAGACATTGCCAAAATAGCCCCGTTTCATTAGCATTGTATATATCGCATGGCTTGAACTTGTCTAAGATTTTTGGCAAAACTTCTTTATGCCATTCCTTAACAGCCACATCTGAAACAGATGCACTCTCTCCACACACAGTTTTAAAACATATATTATTGTGCTGTTTGAAATGATCTAACCAGCCATGTGATGCTTTCCATGTTTCGTGTCCCAAGTCTTTTGCAAATTTCTCAGCCTGTTGCTGGATACGAGGGCCATCTACTGGGATATTTTCAGCACGGACATTTTTAAACCATTTTAGTGTTGCCTCGTCGACATCATTGAACTTTGCAGAACGCATTTTCTTTCTACTGGGACCAAATTGTCCAAGTTCATAAGTAGTTTTGATTTTATCAGCATTTTTCTTCCAGCCTGAAATAGTATTTGTTGGAATGTTGTACTTTTTTGCCAAATCTGCATACTTTTCGCCTTTTTCAAGTTGTAGCAAAATTTCATACTTCAGTTCAATGTTTTGGTTTGAAAGCTTTCTCTTTTGGAACATTTTTTTCTCTCTCATGAAAAAAGCATATACATGTACTTGTCAACAGAAAAAAAACAGAACTGATATATTTCTAGGCAGAATATCACCCTATATATATGCTCGTATATATGCATGCAAATGGATAATCTCAGGCACTTGGCTTCTATACATTGGCAGTGGAAGCCCCATAATTTAGTTCTCATGCTTGAGGTCTTCTTAATTTTGTTTTGTTTTCTTATTTGTAATATATCTTATTTAGGTCTGGTAATTAAATTGGCTTCCATTGATTTAATTTATTTTCAAAATTCCTGTGAATACCAGTAAAGGGAAACCCAAGTTGGAAAAAAAAAACAAACAAACAGAAAAGAAAATAAAGAATCGGCACACTTGAAAGAATCAAAAGGTGGTTTCCAGGGTCGGTTTGCTTTGCAATAAAATAACCTTTGTATTTGATATCCTGTCGGTAAGTTCAAAGAATTAGTTTACTGTTTGCTAACGGATGTGTTTATTCACCATCAGGAATCATAATTGATACAAACTCGCATTGATGCCTGCAGGGCAAGTAGTCTACTCAACATTAACTTGCTTTAATAAATACTCTTTGTAACCCATGCTAGCTAAAAGAGGGTCATTTGCACTCACAGTCAATGTACATATACATGTATTTTCAAAAACATTTATTGATCTTTATCTGTGAGATACTGCCGTATATTAACCTGGATATAATACAATCTGGGTTATTTTGCACCTAACACCGCGTTATGCGTGAATGGTGGGTGCCTGAAAGCAATTGGTGGATGTTTCTCTCTCACTAACTCGTTTGTGATATTCTTTGATCCTTTTTTCATTCTGATAACATATTCAAACCTCTGAGTACTACCATACATGATTTTGTTTTTCAATATTCACATCAATTATAAAAATGCTTCGTGTGTTATCTGACATAAGTGATGCACACTACAGTAATGGTTGCATACGCTACATGTGATATAAGGAGTTCATATATTTTTTCTTTAATAAATTACTTATGATAAAAAAGGAATAAATGATAACAACACCAGGTTAGTTCATTTCATTTTATTATCAATTAAGCGTTTTGTTTATTTTATTGTAACATGCAGTGGGAGGGGATTCCAATAAACACCAGCAAGAGATGGGAGTAATGCTCAAGGACCTTTTAAAAATTACCGGTTTTTATGAACCCGGATATCTTGGGACCTGGTTATGTCGACGATTTTTTTAAACCCCCGACGTAATCGAGATAACCGGGTTTGACTGTACTGGGCACAATGGCATGCATGCATAACACTGGAAATATGGCATAAATTAAAGGAAACATCTTTCATCTAGCGCTGTCTTTATTTGTTCAACCATGGCATAGTCCACAAACATTGCAAAGGCACTAGAACAATAAAGGCAGGTCAATGTGATCTCCTTTTTCCATGCTAAGAACTCATTATAAAAGCATCCATCAAATTTTTTTTACTGTAATGTAAACACAACAGTAACTGAGAAAGTAAGCTAAATGCAAACACTTAGTGTAAAAAACGGATCACTGTGACATCCTTTTTCCTGTGATAATCATCCATAAAGTTCCATATCAACAATTGACTGTGAGACATTGTTCACTTCATTCCAGTTATGCTACAAGATGACAGTCAGTTGAAAGTTTTGTTAATAGAAAAACTGAATTTAATTTTCATACAATTTGATTTTAAGTGAAAAACTATACATTATGTAGACTCATAGAGTATCTTGAAAGAAGATTGAGGTTATGTAATTATTCATTCACAGTTATCTTACCATAATAAAAAGTGAGTTGTACAAATCAAACAGCCTTTATAAACTGCTTGTTAAACATCATGGTTCTTTGTGTTTTTTTAAACAGTTCTAGATTAACTTTGCACTACCAACAAGTTGGAGAACAGTGCATCAGTAACAGACTGGATACAAGTTATGTCACAGCTCTACACATTAATGTGGCCCTGTCTACTGGAATGTTTAAAATTAATCTGACATGTTTTTCAACTGCTCAGTGGTGTTCAATCCATATTTGGTATATATTTCCATTCACTTAAGTATATTCATATAAGGTACATAAGAAAATAAGAAATAATTTTCCTTGAACACAAGGTCAGGGATGACCAATATGGTTCTTTGGAAACAAGCTAGATATAAAACTGTACCTCTTCCTCGTATCCCCCAAAGATGTACATCTTACTATCAATAACACATGCTGAATGGCCATCTCGGGCTCCAGGTATCCTCCCTATTACACCAGGTTGTGACCAGGTCTGAGATCCTGAAAAGTGAAGAACCATGGGGTATTTTTTAAAAAGGTATATTAAAAAGAAAACAAATAGGTTTTCTAGTAGTTTCCTCTCTGTTAAAATGTTTGTTTTTTTTGTACTAAACATTGAACTTCATAATCTTCTTGGAACTTATTATCATGCAAGCCAGGAGACACCTTACACCTTATCTCTGAGAGTTTTTATAAATCTTTAAAAAGGATTTAAAATGTTTTATTCAGCATGATCATGTTGGGAGAGTGATAGAATATACTTATAAAATGAAGAGTTTTTCAAAACAAACAGGGGTCAGTACACCTGGTGAAGAGGGTGACTAAGAAGCCTATAAAACCTAAACTTCACCTTCATCTGTTGTGAAACAGCTTTGTCATGTAATTTTTTTTAGAGGAACACTGATGACCATCCTTTTTGAGATGTTCCTTTGCCTTAGCAGGTTAATTCCAGTGTTATGTTACAGCTCAGGGCACAATGTAGGCTTCAAGCCATCAGTTAGTTAGTGCTGATATCAATTGTGCAGACAAAGTCTTGCTCATTCACAGGAATATGTTTTGATATCTGAATAACCATTACCCCTTTCCAGAGTTAGTTAGAAACTATTATTGCCCACTTTCTGCAAGTCAGGCCTATTCGTGGATAATAAAAACATACAAACTTGTGTTTCCAAAACTAAACTTTTGATAACAACAATTTGTTGTTGTTGTTATAGGGGTTAACGCCATTTTTCAGCAAAAGATAGGCTATACATGGCGGCCAGTAGAGGAAGAACCCTGGAAAACCCCAGGAAAAAACCACTGAGCTATGAGAAGCTACTGGCAGGCTTTCTCACTTACTCACGTTAGCCGGTGCTGGACTCAAACTCATGAAGAGGTGTATTAAGAACAGAATCAGTGACATGAATATTTGAAATGACAAATGTTCATTATTTTCACCGGTCATGAGAAGAAAAAAAAAAAGGCAGACATTGCTGTGTCTGTGGAGTACCACTGTATTAGATTTTCTCTCCTTGTAAACCAATGTGCAAATAGATTCAGGAAAATATACAATTTCATAGAAAGAATAGTCTAAATATTATATTATTGAAAGTTAAGTTTAAAATGCAATTATGAAGGTCAGAAACATACATAACAATGCTATATTGTGTAATTCGAAAAACGATGTATGGTCAAGGTTGAAGGGCTCATGCTACCTGGCAAAGTGGGTAACTAAGTCACCTAAATACTGTAAACTTCACCTTCTTCTGCTTGCAAAGTGAAAATGACTTCACCATGTGATATTTTTAGCAGTACAATGACTATACCTTTTGACATGCCCCCTTGCCTTTGACAGGTTAGTTTAAGTGTTGTAGCAAAATGTATTTACAGGTATTCATCAAGCCATCAGTAGCTTGGCCTAGGTTTGATATCAATTATGCTGACAAACAAACTCTTGCACATTCAACTGCAAGTGTTTTGATAGCAGATTGACTATTAACCATTTCCAGGGCCCCAATCACTACCCAATTTATGCATGTTATTCTTTTTTTATTCTTTTGTGTTTTGAACCTTTAACAATAGTATGTAAATAGCAATTTGTGTTTTAAGAACAGAATCCATGATCTGGATATTGCAACTGCCTCTTGTACTATATTTCGCAATAAACTTCATTTGAAACTAAGTGTACCAGTAACAGGAAAATAATAGCAGACATCGCTTTGTCTGGGAAATACAGGTTTATTAGATTGTCTGTTTTCATAAGTTATCAGGCAAATACATTAATAGAAAGCAAGCCTAGGTATTATATTATTCAAGATTTAACTTTAAAATGCAATTATGTAGGCCAAAAGCATATGAAACAATACTATGTTGTGAAATACATGAGAAAGGTTGAAAGGTCAAAGGTCAGTTATTTTCTAATTTGATCGTATTTATGAAAATACACAAAAAACTGTGAAGATGATAATATTTAAGCAATGCCTAAAATTAATATAAGTACATAGGCAAATAAATAAACCATAAATTTGCAATTCAATCAATCGATTGTTTTAATGAAGCAAGACAAAGAAAGAGATTACATTACGAAAACCCCTCCTTTTCAAAATAGATTCACTCTTGCCTGTTTTAATTCAGTTGGAAATATAGATTTAGTTTATATACAGACTTTAAAGGAACCATACCTGTAATTTTATGCATTTTAGTGTGCTATGAATGAATAGTAATGGTAATGTTTTATCTGCAAACAAGAAATTAGAATGAACAGTGTGATCTAAAGACATGAATGCATTACCTTCATGTACATGGTTCAGGGGTTGTTTCAAACATGTTAAAAATCTTTGACAGTGCCATTATTATGAACTTTTACAAAGTAATATATATATATATATATATATATATATATATATATATATATATATATATATATATATATATATATATATATAAATTCAAAAATATTTAAAAAAGCTGATTAAGGGTAAGCATTTCTACTAATTTATAATTACAACAATGTAATCTGGTTACCTTTTTCAAATTTGTTACAATATAATTTCTTATATTTTATTTTAGAGTCATAGGGCAAATATAATTCAGAAAATTTTCCACTTGAAAAAAAAAGTATTGCTTAAATCCAATGTTAAATGCAAATATGAATAGTGAGAAACAGTGGGCATAATTAAAAAAAGAAAACATGTGTGTATGTATGTATGTCTATATATATATATATATATATATATATATATATATATATATATATATATATATATATATATATATATATATATATATATATATATATATATATATATATATATATATAAAGAATACAAATCATATGGCTAATAACAACTCTTTGAAGTGCACTGGATCCACCAAGGGATCACGTGTGTCAGGGATTGATTAAAATAGATGCAATACACTGATAACGAACAGTGCGAAACTAGTAACTAACTAGTCTGAGCACTTTTGACTCTTAATGAGTCTTTTTCAAAGGCAAATACAAAACATATATACGACAAACAAATAAACCCAAAAAGGTTGTTTTTAACCCATTTGGAGACAGCCATGTAGAGGTTTAAAAAAACACAATGTTTTTGTGTTTATTTGTTTGTCGTATATATGTTTTGTATTTGCCTTTGAAAAAGACTCATTAAGAGTCGAAAGCACTCAGGTTAGTTAGTTACTAGTTTTGCACTGTTCGTTGTCAGTTTATTGCATATATATATATATATATATATATATATATATATATATATATATATATATATTGATTGATTGATTGATTGATTGTGTGTCTTGCTTTGTTCCCACCTCTCCCTAAAATAAAAAACAACTAACAAGACGGTGAACAACTTAATGCTTAATGTCTAGACAAATGGATGAATGGTAATTGTCTGGAAAATTGGCTTCAAAGAATTTGATTTTACTAATAACTTGCTGCAACTTTTATCTCCTCTGACCTGTATCAAACTGGTAGAGAATGTTACAGGCTCCATCCTTGTCATTTCGGCCTCCCCATATGTAGGCACAGTCTTGGTAAGACACAGCTGAGTGACCATAACGCTGGTAGGGGACACAACTTCTGTTAGGATCAGAGTGGGGCAGTGGTAGAAGAGTCCATCTCAGTGAGACTGAAATTACAGTTAAGTCAATATTAAGAACATTATCTCTGGATAATGGCATAATAAATTTACATGTGTCTGAAATTTTCATCATTTTATTCAATATATGGCAAGCATCCACAAAATGAATCTAAAGTGACTTTTGAAACCATATTGCTCTGTATTTCTCTTTTTTTCACATGAATTAACTTCAGCCAACCTCCACTCTCTCCATTTTGAACAAAATGATAAAATTATATCTTACAAGACAACATGGTGATATAATACTAGACTTTTGTTTCTACAAACAATTTCCAAGTAAAGCATTAATTTATTTTGCTGGCCTGGTCAATGCTCCATTTTGTGTTCATATAAAAATTTCAAAAAATATGCCACAAATTATCTTTGCTACTTGTTCATGTTGTCACTAGAAAATGCAATAAAACATATAGATGGTAACTAATTTAAATTAAAACAACAAATTAGGCTATTGAACTGTCATATGGCAAGTTACTAACAGATGACAGCACAAAGAATTATTGATACTGAATTAATGACAAAGAATTTCTAGAGAAAAAATGTGCAAAAATAAAAAATGTAGCATATAATCATTGGGGTATTAGTTTGAAATGAAATTTATTCAGAGAAAAAGGGAGATTTTATAAAAAAAAAAGGATATATAGGGTGAAGATTTTAGTTAAATCAGAGCAAGATCTGAAATGGAAATTTCACAGTACAGCCTTCTTAATTTCAAACCTGTCATCAAAAATATAACTGCTGATAAAACTTTGTCTTCACAATAATGTATGTGTCCATGAAAAATGCATCACAGTGCTGGCAACTAAACTGACAAAACTACATGCACCAAAGCTAATGAAGTTATCTCATTCTCTGCTATTACAAGTGCCTACAAGTTATTTTTAAGTGATTTTCTTTGTTCTTTTGAAATTTTACATAAGACCCATATTTGGTGGACATGGATATGTAGATACAATATTGCCCTATGTTATTGTTGATGTGGGTTTAACATCATTTTTCTGCACATGATAGACTAAACATGGTTGCCAGCACAACTGGTGGAGGAAGAACCCAGGAAAATCTGGAAAGAACCACCAACCCAAAGGAAGCTACTGGCAAGATTTCTCATATACCCACATTGGCCCAAGACTCAAACCCACATGGTAGTAATCAATGAAGTTAAGCTTTTTAGACCACTTGGCCACCCAGGACTCAACAAAACTGCATGTAAAATGCAAGTTAGCCAGCCTTACTCAACATATCAGTTTGTTAAAGTTCACAAGGCAAGCAGAATCAAGCTTTAAATGGTACACAATCTATAAATAATATTTAAAAAATTCTCTTTAAGAGAACATTTTGATTGTCTAAAAGCAAAGTATCCACAGATCAACTGCATACCTTTCAGTACATGATATTGTCTCATTGTTACACACACACACACACACACATATATATATATATATATATATATATATATATATATATATATATATATATATATATATATATATATATATATATATATATATATATATATGAATTATTTGTTTGTTAGTTTGAACAAGTTGTTTTTATTCAATTACTTGTTATTGTAGTGTAACTTTGTTTACTGGAGTTGATACTGTACAGAAATTCAGTTCCTGTCTGACCAGACTTTTTTATTTTACTGATAAACAACCAGTAACAGAAGCACTTTATCCAGTTTCTGACCTTGTTTCAGAACCAGTGACAGTTATGGTAAATAACTTTTTTTAAAATTTATTTTTTAAAAATTCTTTCTCATATGTAAGAAATGTTGTTTCAAGGCCCTACCTGGAGTATGTGATAAGAAACATATTTATGGTTACAAACAGTTAGGAGGGTGGCCCTCATTTGGGAATCTGTTTTGCGTCTAAAATTAGCATGTAACTGTTGTCTCGACAGAAGATATTTCAGTTGGACTCCAAACATGTTGTGAATAGTTTGAGTTGAGTTTTTATTTTACCAAATTTTAGGTGATTTTCTCTGGAAATAGAAGTGCTCCTACAAAATTCTTGGACAAAGACATTCATTAAAATTTATGCGGAATTCAAAACTGGAATATTTTCTGTGATTCAACAAAAAAAACTCTTGACACAACAGTACTTTAAAGGTTACAACAGACATTACCACCTTCCATTTTAGATTTTATTTTGTCTCAAACTCAGATCTTTTTAGGAATATTTAATAACAGGACTTCTATTTTTTAATTCTTGGATTAATTTTTGAAATTTGATTTGTAAAACCATAAGTTCTTTTTCTAATTTTTTTTACCTTGGTTTTCCAAAGAAATAAATTATTTGTTAAATTTTACAAAGTTTTGTTGTCTTCACTCTTTTGTTACATTTTGTAAGAGCCTAGAAACATAACAATATGGCCAATGAAAAATGCAATCTTCTACTCCCTAAACTCCAAGACAAGATCATGTTTTTATAAATGATTTTCAATCAATGAAAAACAACTGCAATATATGCACATCACTAGTAGCATGTGTAAACAGTTAAGTATTTATGATTCACAAAGTTTCATGCTTACTGTTGATGGAATATTATCACCCCTGGACAGCTGACACAAAAATTGTCATAGATGTTATTAAAATGGTAAGATAAGTAATAGAGAAGCAGTCACCAATCCACCAATTACTTAACAATAGCAAGGGCAATTTGTGTTGCCAGTCCTAAAAGCACTGATATAGGAGATTCCATTTGGCTAATAGTATAAGTATAGCACATAAAAAAGAATAACCCAATTCATTGGAAGTTTAGTAAACCTAAGATACATGTTCTAAAAGGAACAGCTATATACTTCATTGCCTTTTTCATGATCAGTGGCCAAATTCTCTGAGGTCTGATTTTACTCCACAGAATCATCAACAAAGCTAAGTGCAAATATTTAAATAACAGGAAAGTTAATGTTAGGTGCATTTCAGAAGAGTGAATCTTTTTTACTTGTTTGGCAATTTTATTTTAATGTAGCTGTCTTCTACCATCAGGAAATCCAAGACCACCATAGTTCTGTCTGAATGTGTTTCTAGGAACCTGACAAAGTACACTGTGGAAGTGTTGTATTCTTGCAATCATTAAAAGTAGGCCAAGTCTGTATTATCAAGGTAATTATGTCCATTGTATCAAATCAAACCAATGTACTGGAATAAAAGGATATTTTTGAAAGATAAGCAAATCATACCCTTATGAGAGTTAGGTCATGATGTGTCAGGTCAACACAGTTATAAATATTATTACCTGTATGTAGGTAACATGATTAAAGAATCAAACATTAATAAACGGTTTATTCTACCATTTAGCAAATGTGATCAATGACAGCAAGGAAAAGAATAGTTGGGCCATGGCAAGCTTTGTTTCAGATACAGTATGGAGAATCGAGTTTGTATTTAACTTAAAATTCCATAACTGGGCCACAGAGCATTGCTCAAGGATGAGCAGACAGAAATTTCACTAGTACTTGCAATGAAATTAGGGCATTAATATTTTACTAACAGAACAATTTTTAAAATAAAATTGAGTTTTTACAGAGATGGTTTTTGTTTCATGTCTCTAGGTTTCAAAGACAATTTTTTTGTTGTGTCGCAGAGGTCTCACTATGATTTTAAAACTAGGAGTCCAGGACTCCTAATTTGGTAAAAATTGGAGTTCCACCAGCAAAAGTTGCAGTCCAACCTGCAAGAGTTGCAGTCCAAACTAAGCCAGAAATCACATACTTTATTACACTTGGCTACAGACCCATCCAAACTATTTGTTATAGCAACTTTAGCACAGTTCTGAATCTCATTGAAATCTTCTTCATTTTTCCATTTAACTACAAAACACTGTCTAAATTTGCAAACAGCATTTTATCCAAGTCGGGGCCCCGAGTGGCCGAATGGTCTAAAGCGCTGTCCGTTACGGATCACTGCCATCTCACCTCTATCTGCGTGGGTTCGAGTCTAAGATTCGGCTAATGTGGATATGTGAGAGAGCTTGCCAGTAGCTTCTCGTGGGTCGGTGGTTCTTTCCGGTGATTTCCCGCTTTCTTCCTCCACCATTAATACTGGCCGCCATGTATAGCCTTTCCTGTGTTGAAAAATGGCGTTAAACCCCACAACAACAACAACATTTATCCAAGTCTCTTGAATTCAAGTTCGCAGGCAATATTTATATGGCAACAACTGGAAATGACAATGATTGTGCTGGGCTTCACCAATGTCGCAAATTGCAATTATGTTTTACATATTGGCAACAAAATATACCTTCTGGCCATATTTTTGGCTACAACATTTTTGGCTGATAAAAAGGGTATATAGTCTCAAGTTTGGAGTGGAGAAATTCAAAGGCACTATGACAGGAAGCCACAAATTTGGATATAAAAATGCACAGAAATCAATTTTTACATAAACAAATTCTTATTTCATATTGACAAACCACCCTAACTGTTAATTATTATGTC
This sequence comes from Potamilus streckersoni, assembly GCA_016746295.1. Taxonomy (NCBI): domain Eukaryota; kingdom Metazoa; phylum Mollusca; class Bivalvia; order Unionida; family Unionidae; genus Potamilus; species Potamilus streckersoni. Next base: position 718,709 of record JAEAOA010000314.1, read on the forward strand.
ATAATCCACTTTTGCTGATATCTGGCCTTGATACTTGTAGGCCATAATATAATCAAACTAGCCATGCAACTGACTAGCTACAATAGACTGTCTCTGAGGGCAGAAACGTGAAATGACTACAGTCGACCACATGACAACAATTTTAAAAAAACATTAAAAAATCTAGAAAAATAGTTTTGCTGCAACTTCAATGAAAACTAATTACATATAAAGCCCTGATATATACTAAGGAAATTTTTTAAAAATTGTGTAAATGTTCTTCTACAATTCATTTGATGTTGCCACAAAAAGGGTGTTTGTTGTGTCCATCAAAGGGAGCCTTTAACGGCACCTTGAATAACACATGCATTTTTATCAAAGCAAGCTGTCGACCTTTGATCAAAGAAGTCAGTAACAAACTAAAATAAAAGCATTGCTTCAGTTTTCATAGTGATTAGAACATGATTATTTTGCTGAAAAGGTTTCCTTCATGCAACAAAAACTGTATGGAGGACTCCTGTGTGGGTGATTTTCTGCATCCAAAATAAAAAATTTGCATCCAAATATGCGTAATTAAGCATTTTTGAGCTCTCTGTGTTGTGAATCATTAATAACACTCAATTATATCCAAATTCACATGTACAAAGTAGTGATGTTTTTAGATGTATGTGTGATATATCTTGAAAGCTCTTGAAGAAATGTTTTTAATGATTTTTTAAAAGGTTGGCTTTATGAAAATAAAGATAATTTATACAGAAATGTGAACAACTTCATCAGAAAAGCATTTATTAACAACTTCTCTCAACATGAATATATAACCAGTATTAAACCATTTAACAACACCCTACACCATCTTGTTGTCCATGTCCTGTCAGGAAGGCATCCCCTTTCTGAGGTCCCTAGTTAACTTGCGCCCTAGTTTTAAACTGCAGTATTTTTTACCTTGCTGTGCACAAGTTATCAAGTGACTGTTGTACTAGTAGCACTTAACTCACTCTTGAGATTATTGTCCAATTAGTTTCACTGACCATGACCTAGGACTAAGGTAAGCTCTCTTGAACTAAACTTACAGCACATAATCTGTGTCAGACATACCATGACCCTTAGATCATAAAATTTATGTGTTACTATAAGCCATCTATAAAGTCTGGTCAAGAAAATGTATTCAAGAAATGTATTTAATTTTTGAATGCAGACTTTAAAAGTGCCAATGTTTTTAAAAAAGTGATCACTTCTATTTTGGTATTTTGGGACTGCAATCTACATGGAAGATTTACTTACTTCTGAAATTAAAGTCTCACAACATGGAAAACAATGCACATCTGAAATTGATGATTTGACAATGAATGTGCTCCAATAAGCATGGGTAATTTTATGTTTTAAAAACAAAGAGTGTTAACACATTTATTTTAATTATACATGGACTAAGATTAAATTACAATCAAGACATTTATAAGATTGACCTTGTAAAGTCATGAAAATAAACAGAATAACTGGGCCAAATGTTTGGAACTATTTGTTACTTGTAACATAAAGACTGGGAAAATATCCAAAAATGGATAGTAAATTGCCAGATAAAGGTGGTACTTATCCAGCACTGATGGTGCAGAGTGTTGTCAAGGTAAGAACAAAAGATATTAAGCAAAAATATTTTTTTCTTTTTATTCTCTCAATCACAGTGACCTTGACCATTAGCCTGGTGACTACATAAGCAATAGGTCACTTTTTGCCCAAAACATACAGCTACAAACTTTGGTGAAGTAGCCTATACAAACACCAGTGTCTGAGAAATTTTGATAAATGCAAAAGCTTAACACCCATATCAATGCCAGCAACAATAATGACAACATTGAAAAAGTGGCACTGAATTCTTACTAGAGCTTTAAAATGAGACAAATACAAAACAATGTTTTTCTTTAACTTATAACTAAATACTAACAATTCTTGTTGTTCTGTATTGATGAAGTTTGTAGGAAATATGAACAATGTTCCCTCTAAACTGAGCGAATGAGCGATCGCTCACTAATTTTCGAGACGTCGCTCACATTTTTCGGACCGTCGCTCACAAAAATTCCCGACCAGAAAAAATAATGGCTCTATATAAATTACTCTCACACCTGTCAATTTTAAGTTAAGCCACATCCGGCGACTTCCGCCACGTCTATATCGCTCTTGGTTCGGCAAATTCTTTTGAGTTCTATATTTCAAACTCAAAGTAGTGTAGTTCAGCGCTAAAATTAATTATTTTCTAACCATGTTTAAACGAGAAGCGGAAGAAAGTTCATGTAAGTCAGCGAAAAAACGTTGCATGAAATTTAAAACGGAGTGGTTAACCGAATGTTCTGTGGTAACGGACTTACCACATGGGACCGGACAACACGTGCTCCTTGGTGAAGTTTTTGAATACTCAGAGACAGATGACATGGTATTCTGCAAATTTTGCGTTAAAGCGCGATGTACTAATGAATGGACAACAGGAAAATCATGGAGCGACTGGAAAGTGGATCATTTTAAAAGACATTTGACGCAGAAATATCATACCGAAGCGATCACAAAGCTTAGAAACCAAAGTAGAGGACTGCTGAAAACCATACTAACGGAATCTGTACAAGAACGCGAAATTAGAAAAGAATTCGCTCAAAGAAAGCAGGCAACTCCTGATGAGGTAAAGGTTTTAATAGACAATGTTCTGCTGGCTGTTAAAATTAATTCCTCAATGCTATCAGTCCAGGATATTCATGATCACGTGGCTAAGTATGTTAAAATACCAGAAAGTTGGCGAAGTAAAAACTATGCCTTTGAGTTCATCAATTGTATAAATTCAACCATCAAGACTGGTATACTGAAGGAAATTAAGCAATCAGCTTATCACACTCTGATAGTTGATGAATCCACTGACATTTCGGTGTCAAAAATGTTAATTTTATATATGAAATTTCGGAATGAAAGTGAATCAAATCACAAAACTGTGTTCGCAGGCATTATTAAAATAACATCATGCGACAGTGTGTCGATCTTAGGGGCCATTCGAAAGTTCTATTTGGAAAATGAACTGAATTTGAATCAGATGGTAATGTTTACATCGGATGGCGCATCGGTCATGCTGGGCAAACGAAATGGTGTGGCTGCTCTTTTGCGCCAGTCCATTCCACACTTATCTGAACAACATTGTGTGGCACATCGTGAGGATCTCGGCATAGATGATGCATGGAGATGCATACCCTTGATGAAGGAACTAGAAACTCTATTTCGAACCGTTTATACTATTTTTTCCCGATCGTCTGTTAAGAAGGCAAAATTTGAGGAATTTGCTAATACTGCAGAGGCTGATGCAATTTCTTTTAGACCACTTAACGAGGTCAGATGGCTCTCCAGACATTTTGCAGTGAATGCCTTGGTCAAAAACTATGATATTTTAGTGGAATACTTGCGACAAGTTGTTGAGGAAGACAACGATCCTGTTCACAAATACTGCCTGCAGAAATTAGAAAATCCAGAATATCATGTCGCAATCGTAATATTAAATGAAATTCTAGCTGAGCTAGCAGATCTGTGTAAAATTCTGCAAAGAAGTGTTCTATCAACTGTAGAGGCTTTTCAGTTTGCAAAAGCAAAAGTCATGAAACTCAGGTCACAGTATCTCGGAGATAAGCCACATTTTCATAAAAGTACACTTGATTTGCTTTCCTCATATCATTCTCCAGTGAAAACAGATTCAATTATTATGTTCATTCAGCAGACATGTGACCACATGGACCATCGATTTCCAGATGATGAATTGAAAGATTGGCTAGTGTTCGATAAAGACTGTTTCACTGCATCTGCCAATCTAGACAATTATTCGTTTGGATTTGAGCAAATCAAGAGACTCGCAGAGAAATATTGCGGTCTGCTGAGAAAAGATGGCAAATCCCTACAAGCGGATCTTTGCAACCAATATCCGGAGTTCAAAATACTGATCAAGGAAAAATTACAAATGGGAGCAGTGACAACATTTTCAGATATAGTTTCATTTACTGCCCAACAGGATCAATTCAAGGAACTATTTTCACTTTTGGACATCTGTGGCACATTCCAGGCCTCAAGTGCTGACTGCGAAAGAGGATTCAGTCTGATGAACAACATAAAGACAAAATCTAGAAATCGTCTCGAAGTTGAACATTTGGACAATTTGATGCGAATTAAATTCTTTTTAAATTCTGGACAGATGGTGGATATTGATGCGGTCTATGACTTATGGAAAACAGAAAAGAACAGAAGAGAAACTGTTTTCAAAGCCGACTAAACAGGCTTCAAGTTGAAAACTTATAATAAATTGTTTGGTATCACTTACGTCTATTTTTCAATACTTAAATTTAAGTTCTTTAAATATACATTGCTGTAATATACAAAATTGTCTAATATGCATTTAATATATACAAAATTGTCTAGTATGCATTTAGTATTTAATATTTTAAATATTTAATATTTATTTTTATTTAATACCAAAATGCACCGCTAAAACTGGTGCTCAGAAATTGCGGGTTTAAAAAATTTGTCGCTCATACGAAAAAAAAATTGCTCACTCTTGGTCACTCCTTAGAGGGAACATTGAATATGAATAATATTAGCCAACATCATGAGACCTCCTTACAGTTGAGATCCAGTGAAAATGAAAATAAATGCATGAGTGGGAAAATACAATGATTTGCTTGCATATGAAATTTATTTTTCCTGCAAGTTGAAATTTCTGACTTGCTAATTATTGTGGGACCAGGCCAGCTCACAGGACTCAGCTGCAACAGGATTTGTTAAGAGTCTGTAAGATCACATGTTCAAGGCCAAGATGGGGTGTGCAATTTTATCTTGATCTTTGACCATTTTACCCCCAAATCAAATCTTCTTCCTCACTCCAAGTACAAGCCATCCACAATGTCTGATCAAGGTATGTTATGTAGAACTGATGTTATTGCATGGAAACAATTGTCTTTTTTCAATCACTGAGCTTGACCTTTGTCCTTTTGACAACAAAAAAACAAACAATACAAATCTTTCTTACCTCAAGCACAAGTCATTAACAAAGTCTAGACATGGAATCTTGTTTACAAGCTATTGTGTGGAACACTTTTCTTTCTTATAATCCTTGCAACCTTGAAAATTGTATTTTTTTTTAAAGTCAGAAAAAGATAATTTTCTTTCTTGCTTCAAATGCTATCTAGTTAAAAAGTTTGGTAATGGTAGGAAGTAGAACGCTGCAATGTATGTTATCAAATTTTGCCTGCAATCGGCATCAAGCATGAAGTACTCAAATTTAAAGATCTTACCAGTGTCTAGGACATGTACATCCATTGGCCTTGTAGTTTCATAGTCCTCCCCAGTACAGTACCCTCCAAAGCTGTATATTCTTTCTCCTACAGTCACAGCAGCATGGTTCACTCGTCTTGGGCCTCCCTCCAGGTATATGGTCCATCGCTGCATTCTCAAACAGGCATGGACACAGATCCAGCTCTATGTCAATACAAGTATACACCAGAGGGTGGCCTGTACCAGACAGAAAAAAAGAAATACTATATTTATATGTGTATTGCATAGGCTAGAAACAACATGATCAGCTGTCCCATAATATATTTAAGTCTGTGAGTACATTGGTACATGTGCATAACATGCACAAGACTAAACAATATGATTGGCTGCCCCATAATGTATTTAAGTCTGTAGGCACATTGGTGTATAGGTGCAGTGTGCTCAGTCTGCCAGCAACATAGATCCAAACTCGCTGTCTATAATGTATTTAATTATGTGGGTATATTGGTACATATCTTTAGTAAACACAAGACTGAAAATAATGTAGACCCTGATCTGCTGTCCTATAACATGTTCAAATTTGTGGGTATATCAACATATGTCTTTATTAACATCAAATTAGGTACAAGATCTGTCATGATCACACATTCTCTGTTCATGGATAAATCCCAATCTGATCACCTCAGATTTATTGTAAGCAGAAGTTTAGGTCCATTTCAAGTTTAATTCTGAGGAGTCTGATCCTTTGGAGGTTTTAGTTCTAATTAATACAATGCTTATTTGTGTCCATATTTTTTCTTAAGTATTTATACTTCAATAGGTCAAACTGTAATGAAATCCAGAAAATGAAAATTAGTTCAAAACTGAATTAGGATAAAATTAACATTTTCCATAATAATGAAATGTACACCAATAAATATTAGGAAACAGATAAAATAGTAATAAAATTCAAAAAAACAAATATGGATAAAGAGACATACACCCATTTAAGGAAGATAAAAATATCAACTATCTACTTTGCACCAGAAAATTTAAATAACCCTAATGATGAAAGATGCCTCTATGTTGCCTGAGAAAAACAAATGCCAACAAGCATGCATAGCTTGTTTATTGATACAATGCTGAATATCATATCAAGGGTTAGATATGATAATTAAATACATGTAAAAGTATACTGAAAAATAAATGCTGTGTTCAATTTGTCATTGATTACTGATTTTGTTAGTAATTACAAGTAAATGTCATCAGTTTTTTTTTTAATTACAAAGTCTTTGTAATTTAATCAATTAAAACATAATTATTTTTCCATGAACATACTGCATACAATCTGACCACATAATAGATATCAAATTCAATTTGGAGGTTTCTGCATTTAATATCAATACTGTATCACTCAATTTTTTTTAACAAGCAACATTATTTGCCTTGCTGTATCCAATATTATAATTTTATAATAATCAGAAACGCCATATGTTTCCATATAAAAAAAGACTCCACACATGCATAAAATAATATTGATGTGCTCAATTGTCATATCTATCTTTTTGTATGATTGTGAAACATGGATGCTCACATCAGATCTACAAAGGATTCAAACCTTTGAAATGAGATGCTACCGCAAGATCTTGGGCATCTCATAGATTGACCCTATAACCAATGAAGTCCACAACAGGATCGAACAAGCCATCAGATCATATGAAGACTTCTTGACCACTGTAAAAAAAACACAAACTAAAGTGGTATGGTCATGTCTAAATATCATCTGGACTGGCAAAAACAATCTTGCAAGATACAGTGTGAGGGTGCAGAAGAAGAGGCAGACAGAAAACGATGTGGGACAACAACATTAAGGAGTAGACAGACATGGGATGATTTAGATTTCCAAAGGGCAATAGAGAACAGGGAAAGATGGAGAGAATTGGTAGTAAAATCAACTGTTGTGCCCAACAGTCTCTTGGGTTAAGGGACTGATGAGGATGAGGATGAGGATGATGATGATGATGATGATGATGATGATGATGATGATGATGATGATGATGATGATGATGATGATGATGATGATGATGGTGGTGGTGGTGATAATCAGTTGAATAATACAATACAAAATACACTTGGGATGAAAAGTTACCATTTTTTTCAGATTCAACCACCAAAGCTTTATTTAAAAGGACATTCAGGTATAATCAAAAAGCATTGCTGTCATGGGAGAGGATGCAATGGCTAATGGCTGTATAAGAAAAACAAACAACAAATAAAATCCAAAAGTAATTGATTAAATGGGAAAAGACCATTTTTGGAAAACTAAATAAGCAAAATATAGAAATAATGAGACCAACCAAAGGCTACAACTTTATGAAGCTACTATGATAGCCTCCAACCAGACCTCTGCAGAAGCTAGAGATGCAAATAAATTCAGCAAGGCTGGACTAATATCTTGGGTAAAAGACTCAAATGACACCAACAACTAGCATATGGCTACTACCTGGAATGTAAATATAGCCTTCACAAAAATGCAAACAGACAAGAAAAATGGAAGAACATTTTACTTTGAGAATTGTAGAGTTCATATGGCTGGGATACAGGAGACCAGGCTACTGGGTCAAGACAGATGTAAGAAAAATGATTGGGATGTCATCTTGTCAGGACAAATGAGCAGCTCTCACACAAGAGGTGTTGTTCTCTCCAATAAGACTCTAAGGCATCTAATGCTTATAATTTTCATGATGAAAGACTTCTTAGAGCCTGCATCTTCTCTATGAAACACTTAAGACATTTAATCAAAGACAAATATGACTGAACGGATTAGGGCTCTAGAAGAAACAGAATCCAAAAATGTATGCAGAATTAGAATAAAGATATCAAGCTGATATCAAATCCATCTTGATAAGAGACAAAGAAAACAAAATGACAGCAGATGAAGGCAAATGGAAAAGATGGGCAGATATTTTTTTCAATGAAATACTGAAATAAACCATATAAAGAAAAATCAAGTCAACATGACAATCCTGAAACTGACTTAAACCAATATCGGAAGTGGTAGAAAAGCTGATGATGCAATAAAAATGGTTAACAGCAGTAGTAGATATCACAGCAGAAATATTCAATATGATTCACTATTTCAAGTGGCCACACTGTGATTTTTGGCACCTGGATGTGTCTGGATATTAACAATGGCTTTGTACAAGACAGACAATGGTTTAGCCAAAATAATGAGAATAAGCAAACGTAGTGTTATTTACTACCTGATCTTCACTTTGATGATGACTTACACTACTTGAAAACCATAGACAAACACTGCAGTATGCTATAGAGGAAGTGAACAAACAAACAAAATTGGCCTCAACATCATCAAGTTCAAGACAAAAATCACACCAGTATAACTCAACTCCAGCATCAGTATCCTAGGATAGTGAAATATTTGCACAAATATACCTGCTTTCCCTACCTGACAAACTACATCACCAGTGACATTAGAAACCACGATGATTCTGAGGGATAAAACATTATTCTGCCCTTAAGTAGAATAAGTTACCATATGCTATTTGAGGCTACTGTTCAGATATGCTGCCATTGCTGAACAATGTGTTGCAATGATTCATTTCTATGATTGGCCTGAAGCTGCCATTGGCATCTCTGAGGAACAACCATGAACAGAACCAATGTTGTTTTCATACAATCTCCACTGCCAGTATGACAATGAGTGACTATCTAATGTTGAAGAATCATGATCTGATCATACATACATTAGAAAAGATCAGGAATAAAGTGCTAAAAAATAATCTCTGAAGCCACTCAAAGATTTCTTGAGTTGCCAGTCTGCTTTGTGGAAATATGATTGCTGTTTGTGATCTGAGCAATTCAAGCAACTGACTTCCAAGTATGTTGGTTGGGCAATGTTTACACCAGACATAACACTGCCAATGACACCTAACCAGCTCCAAGAAATATGTATCCACCATATAAAATAGTGGGGCAGACATGTTATTTGCTTTGATTCTAATCCAATGTTAGGAGCTCAGACATGAAGTTGAATTTGTTGGCTTTGTTACTAGTCATGCCTAACATGGTTGGTTGGATGGATCTAAACAGTCAGATCATTGCACTTAAGTCCAGGTTGGGCTTGCTTGGATGGTTATATGGCCCCAGTCCAGATTCCACTTCACCCAATCTGATATGCCCAAAATGCCAAGCTCATATGGAGAGGTAAAATCTGGCCTAAAGTCAGGAACATCCCTTCTAACATCACTCAATGCAATTGTGCTGAAAAATGGCATTAAGCCCTGCAACAACAACTCTCCATACTAACAGTTGCAAATGCACACAACACCACCTTCTGAAGTACACAGCAATAGTAGGGCAGAACCTTCTGACAATGACAGACAACAGAATCCCCAAACAAGTATTGACAGAATTTTCCCTATCAGGTGAGAGTTGGGTGATTTACATGGCTACTTTTACTTTTCACCCAGTAACTTATTTTCAGTTGGCCAATGAAAAGGGAGCATTCCATTCAGCGTGTTGTTCTTGAATAATAAGTGGGAACGATCAAGACCATATCGGGCAGTACCGTGGGAAAATGCTCTGGCATTCCTTAAAGGTGTGAAGGTGTGATAGCAAGCCAAACTTCGAATACACATACAAAGTCGAATGACTGAGCTAAACATCGCTATGCGAAATGTGGCTTGTAATATCAGCATTTAATCTTGAATAGGTCGTGCGAGAAAGAACACAAGTGTCCTCCCTTGTATCTATTATATAGTACATGCATGACGGTAACTTGTATGCAATGATACGAGCTCCTGTGTATCCCCATAGGTGCAAGACTAGAAGCCAAAAATCCCCTCGGTGTGAAAACTGGGGGTAAGACTAAAAAAACACAAACTTTGGTATGAAAACTTGGGGTCTAAAAGAAAATCTGTTGGTCTCTGAAACACATATGTGGGTAAAGGGAAACAACGAATGACTGCATTATGTGCCATATGTAATACTCGGAAACTTGTTACTAGAGGCGAGTCATTGAATTTGAATGCGGAAAACCACCTATTTTAATTAAAAGTAATACCTATTTGAAATTATAGCAAACTAAGCACTTCGTTCAGTATTGGGTTGTACCTTTCTTTACTTTTAGCGATTAGACCAACATTCTACGTGGTGGTATTTTAATAACAAGACGGGTTGACAATGTCCAACACTATTTATGTTCACTGGGCGACCTCAAAAGCAAGGGAGCCTACTCTTAAGTAACGGTTCAGGAAAATGTTTGATTACGCACTTCTCTCTGCGCCAACCAAGCATAATTTTGGTATCCTTCAACATGTCTTTGTTGTTGTTGTTGTTACTATTTCCTTTTTAGACATAATCTTTTAAAGACAGATTGAATGACTAAGATCATATAGATTGGAGACTTTTTATTTGTTTTGTTGTGAAGAACAGATTTCTTCATTAAAACAAATTCATTTTTTACTCTGGGACTACTCCGGCCAAACGAGAGTCGGACGCCGTTCTCAGCCCACAACAAACTCTGACTACCCAAATCGGCCTTTTGCGTACTCGGCCCATTACGTACTTGGCGTATCTGTCAACGATTTGTATAATAGCAGGTTGGTTATAATGTACTTTGTCAACGGTCATTAAAAAGATTGTGCGTTTTTTTATATTCATTTTATCCTTGTATGATATGTTTAGTATTCTACAAGCCTTACAGGTTATATGACATTCAGTACCGATGATTTCAAGCATGACTGAGGAATTATCCACACAGACATTAGAACAACATTGAATATAATCTAGCAAAATTTTCCTTGCACAATCTACACCACTAAATCTAGTTATAATTCAATTTATATATAGACGAAAGGTTTGAATTCAGTCCGATCAAGACCTGAAATTTATGTAAGTTTTAAATAGTGTTGTGTGCATATACAGTTTAAAAATCGTAATTAAGAAAATGATATTATAAGTGTAAATGAAGAAACTTATGGTATGCAAAAATTATTGCAAAAAGTTACAGAAACCACAAGCAAGCGCATGCTATGCTGCCTTGGAGTTACCATTCTGGAACAGGAACTGTCCACACACTGGTCAGTACCCACTGATACCTTGGTATGATATGATCGTTTAACTTTTGGCTAGCAGTATATATATATATATATATATATATATATATATATATATATATATATATATATATATATATATATATATATATATATATATATATATATATATATATATATATATATATATATATATATATATATATATATATAGGTATGTATGTATATGTTTGTGTGTGTTTGTGAATAGAGTCCTTTATTTCTCATTTTTTACTTTTAGAGCATTATTTTGTCGAATTCTTAAACAAACATCTTTAGCATTTCACAAACCGATACTGACTGATATTTATCGATCAATAATAAGTGCTGGTACGAAACCGACATTGTGTTAATTGCGTTCCAGAACGCGTTAATGGGAATCGCCTTCCTACCCGCAAAAATAGCTATTGATTTCTTCCGCGCAGTCCGCCGAATCCAGTTTTCACATGCTTGGGTAGGCAAGCCCTTACTGACAGATTTAAGACCCGTTGGCTACCCTCACCTGGTTTAGCCGGACAGTCCAATTATCTAATACCTTATGTGTTAAATGTTTGGATTGCTCAGTTGGTTAAAACGTAGAGCATCAAACGCGAAGGTTGTGGATTCGAGCACTTCCACGTAGCCATATATTTTCCCCTTCTTTTATTAGTTTTTTTTCTCTACAAAACAAATATAAAATTTCCATATTGTAACAGTATACAGATTTGCCATCATACATTAATTTATACACCGATTAATTTCGCACGGTACTGTCATTTCTTTCACATCAAAATATTCAAGCAGACGATGTGTACTTATTCATTTATAGTGTATTTTACTTGTAGCATTAACAAAGATACCTCATTTAGTTGAAGGAAAAGTCCAATATTTGGTTCATAATTAAAATCTTACAAAGAGTTTGAGTCTGAGTGATCATATATTCTAAATATAGTCTTAACTGAGTATTATGTGCAGAAAAGTAGTGCAGGTGCGTGTGGCTTTAAAAACATTGGGTTCATACAGGTATTAACCTAAACAATTTAAAAGGGCGTGGCCCATCAGATTGCTTTAAATCGTAATTTCAAAAGATTTTTTTTTTGCTGTTGAAATACAATCTCCAGTTGCAATTACTGAGTTTTGCCTCTTTTTCCACCCCTTTAGTCCATTTCGCAACATAGAGCTAGGATTGCCTGTTCCAATTGTTTTGTTTTTCCTATGGACAGGTATGCTACCCTGATTACTGTTCATGCTGTATTGCATATGACAAGCAATTGGTCAGATGAAGAAAATATTATATGTTGTTCATGAAGTCATCACTTCGTGATAAGCATCTAAAGTCATTATAATTATAATCTCTTCTGAAGTGTTCTGGTTGCACAGCATTTTCATTTTCAATGTATTTCCAACTGGCTATTTGGAGGCGTGCATTGCAATGAGATTAGTACTTTTTCCGCATTTGTATTCTGTGTATTTGATTTTGTCTTTATAATACGCACGTTTTTCGCATTTTAAATTCAGCTATAAGCTGTTAGGGATAAAATGTATGATCACTTTAAAGAGCTGTGTGATGTTTTGATGATATTGCTCACTACAGGGCATTAAAGATGCAATGCAAAAACAAATCGTTTATTTGATTCATTTATGGTCTTAAAATTTACGTCATGCCTCTGTTTTTCCTATAGTTTATAACCCTTTCACTATGCATGACCTTAAGTTGCAAGTGTACGTGTATACCAATTGCATTTAGATGTATAGTAATTATTATTCTAAATTGTTGGGCATTCCTAAGTGAGAATTTTGTGATTTGTTGTGACCGTTGCGTCATATGATAAAGTACCTAGATTTCTATGATATGTATATTATGCAAGTATGATATATTCATTTTATGTGCTTTGTATATTTGTCTTGAAATGTATATGATAAAGGCTGTTCCTATATTCCAATGGAATTACTGTGTGTTTTTCAGCTTGAGTAATCTTAATAAACTATTCTTATTTGGGCCTATCATTCGCTCCACGTGCCTGTCTGTCTTTCTGTCTCGTTCTACCACACTGATTGCTAATACACCTGTAATTTGTACCCGTGCAAAACAGCTTTATTTGTTTTCTTATCTCTCGGATAATTAATGACTATAAGGTATAGCGAATCATTCTTCTTGAATGTATTCATTGATATGTACATACAAAACAATGAGATGATAATCTGTATGAAATACTTTATTTGTATTTTCGCGGTAATAATTTCATGAATTATATTACATTATTGTTTTCATATGAACTGGTAAACTATTAATGAAAGAAAAAAGACCAAAGTCGTAGAATATGGCATTGAAGTATTTCGCTTTTGTAAAGACGATTTAGCACTGGCACTGAAAAGCAATTGGCCTTCCTGTTAGAAAAAAAATATCAGTTATTTTGCATGCCTATAGTATTTTAATGAATATTTCATGAACTAGTAAATCAAACGTTTTGTTGAAATCTAAATAAATGTCTCCAGTTAGTTTTCTCCCATCTATAGCTGCTAATCATGTATTAAACATCTTTGTGACAGCAGTTTAGCATTTAGGCTTTTCTCTGAAACTTGACTCAGATTTATATAAAGGAGTATGTTTCTTTAAAAATCGTCGAATGCAAAGGGAGATGTGTTTTTCAATAAATTTAGATAATGTTGATAACATTTATATAGTTGTTCGCTGATTATCTATCACCTTGTTTATAGACTGCAGTTCCGATTATTTGCAAAGATTCCTATATCAATATTTACATATATAAAGGTAACAATCGCGAAAGCAGCAACTTGAACTGACAATCGGTATATTTTTTATGAGGTTGCATCTGATTTTGTTGCTCTGGTAAAATCAAGTTCCTCTCAAATATCAATAATAAGTTTAGCACATATATGTTAGGTATCTTCAATGATATATAAGATGGGACTTTCGATCGTACGGATGAGGAGTAATTTCTGTAAGGAGTGATCTCTCTTATTATATTAAAATATGTTCTTTATGTATGGAAATTAAGGAATTGATAAAGGTATTTAGGTCGTTGACGATATCTGATAACTCTTTATTAGTAGAACTGCTAGTGTTTAATTCCGAAGGAAAACCACAAATTACTGAACTTAAAGTTAGGAAAATGTTTGATTTTTTTCGGTAATAATTTTTGTTTTCAATTCATCTTGAAAAATGATCCTTTTTACAATTAGCGATTAATTATTTTACTGAATTGCTATGCCTTTTGTAAGTTTTGTTGCAATGTTTGTATCGGAAATCACGCATTTTCAAGACTTCATTTTTTTAAGAATTAAAACCAATTAGGTTGCATTATTCTCTTCACCCTTTTGCATTTAATTAAAACATGTCTATGCTTGGATATGTTGAGTCTAATGTCTCGATTACACATCGCCTTGCCTGCACGCACCAGCCCATATACCGTGAAGGGTGCAAAGAATAAATGTGATTAACGTTATCGACTTGTTAATGACTTGAGGAGGCAAATTAATAATTTGAGTGTGTTTATCTATCAGCATTCCTTTGGATGCCCATTTAATCATCAAAAAAATGTCGAGGTCAATCATTAACAAAGGTTCGGAGCTACAATTAAAAGCAGTCGCTCATTTTTTGTCAAATTAATCAAATACGTTTGCGAATTTGGACGACAACAGAAAGAGTACAGGTGAAAAGTTATATGCTGGTGTTTGGGTTCAATATATATATATATAGTTTAACGCAAACAATATTATCATACAGGTTTGAGAAATTAAATTCGTACTCTACGGAGTTTCGAACCCAGGTCCGCGAGTAAATGGTGCCCATCGCCTTGCCTGCACGCACCAGACCATATACCGTCACGACTAAGCACGCATCACCAATAAATGATGGCACTGAGTCGGTGTTATATGAGTTCGTGCGTAGCAGATACTCGCATGACGACCTAGCAAATTATATATATATATATATATATATATATATATATATATATATATATATATATATATATATATATATATATATATATATATATATATAATTTGAACCCAAACACCAGCATTTAACTTTGGTTTCAAATTAAAAGTGTGGTTCGCTGCGTGAATGCTTAGTGAATGATCATAAATTATAATTAAGAAATGTTTCCCATAGTCCATAGAAGGTCAGACTGAGGGTTAATTGTTACAGCATGCTTGAGTTCATTTAGTTTTTGGTTTTTGCCCAATATAGAGGTTTACTATATGTAAACACTTGTCCTTAAAAAAGTGTTTTCGAAGTTGATTCAGAGGGGATTTGTATTTGGGATAAACACTGTCCGCCAGCGTGTACAGTAATACAGGCAATGTCCGTGAACATATTCTGTGACACAATGTCTGTCAACGTGTTCAGTCATACCAGCAATGGTCATCAACATGTTCGGTAACACAGGCAATGTCCGTGAAAGTGTTTCTTAATGCAGGCAATGTCGTTAACGTGTCCGTTAATACAGACAATGTCTTTGAACATGTTCGGTAATACAATCTATTAACGTTTTCGGTAATACAGGGAATGTCAGTCAACTTGTTTGGTAATACTGGCAATGTCTGTCAATTTGTTCGGCAATACGATGTCCGTCAACGTCTTTGGTAATACAGGCAATGTCTGTCAATTTGTTCGGCAATACGATGTCCGTCAACTCAACGTGTTTGGTAATACAGGCAATGTCCGTGAACGTGTTCGGTAATAAAATGTACTTCAGCCTGTTCGATAATAGAGACAAGGTCCATCATTGTGTCCGGTAATACAGGCAATGTCCGTCAACGTGTTTGGTAATACATTCAATGTCCGTGAACATATTCGGTAACACAATATCCATCAGAGTGTTTGTAATATAAGCAATGTCTGTCAACATGTTTGGTAATACAATGTCCGGCAACGTGTTCGGTAATACAATGTCTGTTGTATTAAGTAATACAGGTAATGTCCGTCAGCGTGTTCGGCAATTAGGTCAATATCCGTCATCTTGTTGGGCAATACAGATAATGTTCGTCAACGTTGTCGGTAATCCAAACTTCTTCAACGTGTTTGGTAATACAGGCAACATCCCTTGATTAAGACAAGGATATGGTTTTATGTCAGTTCGTAGTTAAGTGTGAGTCTTTCAAGAAACGATTCCCATACTGTCATTTGCATTTGTGAAGGTTGCATTACGTTGGGTACGATATCAAAATGATTCCAGAGATTACATATAAGGTTATCTAGTGATTATTACAGGTTCATTATGTATAGTCAATAGATCTTCAGTGAAAAGAATTTAAGTAAGGTATCTGACCTTTCTGTATGTATCTCAATGAATCTCTGATCTTCTTGGAGAACGTGAAAGTGATTTTGTGGGCTATTTGTAGTTGCTAGTCACGTGCAACCCTTCTGTTTTAAGTC
The DNA here is from genome assembly GCA_016746295.1 of Potamilus streckersoni. NCBI lineage: Eukaryota > Metazoa > Mollusca > Bivalvia > Unionida > Unionidae > Potamilus > Potamilus streckersoni. The sequence continues at coordinate 735,449 of JAEAOA010000314.1, forward strand.
ACTGTTGCATACAGAGTTACCAACAGAGTTAAGCTTAAGTATAATGTAAGGAAAATCACAAGCCTCTAGTCAGATATTCAATTCATCGTGAAAGTCACAGAAGAACCCACCAGTTGTTAGGTCAGCCAATAAACTGATACAATCCAGAAATCAGACATACCAATTCTTTATTGTCTGTACGAATATTATAATCATTCTGATCAAGATATTGTAATAACTGAAGACAAAGGCAGTAGTTTTCGTATAGTTACAGATAAGTCTTGATGTCTAAATGCATTCGGATTTGTATCACAATCTAGTTTTTTTTGGAATTTTTGTGTACCTGATTACACCTGTTCGGTATATTTCGGATTAACTGTGCTTACGATCGTGGTGTGAAATGCTCTAGAGTAAGGACGTCTTGGATTGAAGTAGTGCAGCTATTCGTCCAGAGTAATAACAGTTAGTCGTAGGCAAATAAGAAATAAATACGAAAATATTTAGCTGTGGGTCTTGAAAAGAGTGCAGATTATGTCCTTAGTCTACAAGAGCAAGAGAGCTTCAAAAATGCCTGTCAAGAAAATAGAGATTTTGTTGACTCATTAAATTCCAAGAACGCAGAATGTTACTGAAGGTAGCTTTTCTTTGATTTCTTTGTTTCTTTCCGTTTCATAGTCGATCTTGGCGAACGCGCAGTTCCAACCAAGGCTCAGTCGACAACAGGAACAATACTTTTGGAGACACAGAGATAATGTCTGCGATTGGAGGGGAATCAAAAAACAACAAATCCCACTAGCAAACAGATGTCACATTCTGAAGCTTGAGAACTTATTAGCGGACTTTCGTGGGAAATATAAATACCTACTTTTTTATTTATAATCCATTGATAAAGTAACTATAAAACTGTCAGCATTCTACCCGTTACATACAAACTGTTCGAGAAATTGATTGAGACCCTGTTAGCATATTTTTAAAACATTTTTAACAAAGATTTGGGTGCCTTCCGTAAAGGTTTTTAAAGTCTGGAAGAAGGAGATTTATGGAACAAATCTGAAGCTGCATTTCAGATTCATAGGCGTGTGACCCTCATTACATTATCATTTGCAGGCTAAGGGCTTACGGTATGTGATGTAGCTCTGTAGGTTTCATTGAGCTGTCTGTGAAATCGAAAGAACCAAATTAAGATGTATGTACTTTGACACTCTGATTGACATTCTTGCAACATAGTGCATCACTCCGACTTACTGGTTCGCTGAGAACGAAATGTAAAGGAACTACTAACCACTCTCTAGAAGAAATCAATGGATTCTTACCCCAAGCCTGCACGATCCTGCATAGGATCATGTTCATCGATGATGACATTTGGACGTGTGCCACTAACATGTGGTGGATCAGGGATACGAACATTGTTGCGGCTGTCAGTAACGAATTTCGCACTGGTACACCACCAGCCACTGGCGATATGCTGGTGGATGTAGATACCGCTAAAATTCTTGTGTACAGAACAGCAGGAGAAGATGCGTATTTTTGGTCAATATGGAAGCAAATGCTGCAGGATCGACTCTGGCGAGAATCTCTATCTCATCAGCTCTGGCACAGGCACGTCTCTCGACCTACAAACGTGGGAAATTTAGTTGGGCGCACTCTTACCGATTCAGAGCACGACAGATCTGCAAGTTGATTCCTATGAGAAGCATCTTCGGAGTGTGCAGGGATATCCGAACGGTGTACAGAGGTGTTAAGCTGTAGATTCCGCCTAGCAATACATAGATCAGAAATAGAAGAAGAAGAGAAATTCACCGTGACGTGGTTGTCACTGTGGATGCCCAAAATTACTTCATCGATAACTCACGTGTTAGAACTGGAATCGACGTTAGCCAGAATCACCAACAAACTTTACTTTGAGCAATATCGCACTTACAACCAACAAGTTGCTGATGATCAGGTGACCACGTCGTGTAGAGTCGCCATCAGTCCAGGCAGCGACCTTTCTAGACACGTGTTCATGGCGCTTCAGCTGCCAACACAGCATAGAGATCAAGAGGGAAACAAGCACGTGCTTAAATAGATTTATGTTGCATTCATGTTAGCATCAACTACATGCAATATCCAGAGATAATGCTAAAGGCAATATCCAGAGAGAGAGAGAGAGAGAGAGAGAGAGAGAGAGAGAGAGAGAGAGAGAGAGAGAGAGAGAGAGAGAGAGAGAGAGAGAGAGAGAGAGAGAGAGAGAGAGAGAGAGAGAGAGAGAGTTGATTGTTCGTTCTTTCCAGGATTGCTCGGCATCGGAAAACGACCCCAACCTCCTGGAACAACACGCAGTAAAGGACTTTTTAGCAAAGACGTGAGGAAAAGGTTTTTAAAGCGGGAGATTATGACTCTTACAGCAACAACGTTCGTGTGCTATCCTACATCGACATCGAGCAAGAATTAGTACCCTGCGTTGGAAATTTAAGTGGTGTCTTTTCTAACGATTTGCTTCCTTGACACATCAAGTCCGATGGGAGTTCCATGGTTAACCTGCATAATTATTACGTTTAACATGTCACTCACTGGGTCGCCATCGTCAATGATCCACGTTACAGCGACGTAGATCATTTTGATTCGTATTCTTTTTCCTTTTGATGAAGTCGTGCGCTACCTCCAACCATCGCATAAAGTAGCCATGTATAACTCGTTACAGTTTTTAGACGTCAAGGATAGCATGGTACTGCATCGATTACATCCAACGAAGTCATTTTGTCGCTTAAATAATGTAAACTATAACATAACATAGCTAATACGAACTCGTGGTGCCTTAAACGCAAATCCAGAACGGATAGTATCAATGTGATCGAAGTTTCAAGAAGAATCATCGCCTCATGATCAAAACGAGATGTGCAGTATCTTGTTCCAAATAATCACGCATCGTTACTAGTAAAAGCGACACAATCAACGGAGACCGCTAAACTATAGACTATGTGCAACTATGCTGCCGACAAAAGAGTTGTGTGGGATTTAGTGTCATGACTCTGTATAAAATAATAACCCTTGTGACATCGAAACAGGCTGTGAAGACCTTCGTGTGGAATAAAAATACATGCAGGGGAGACTGTAAATACTGTGAGAGACAAGTTATCGTGGATATCAATGCGTTGATCGGAAATCTTCGAAGACGCCGTGGCGGATGGACTTTGAAAGAACATTCATATATCTGAATCGGGGAATCCCTTAGAATATCAACTGGATGAAAACAAGCAGCCGATTTCTGGTCAGGAGCTCTACAATGGCGTCGATGCAATCGCGATGGAACACGATATCTGTTGCAGAGATCATCCCTACGACAAAACGGGATGCGATTGAGTCATGCTAGTTTACTGAGAAAAAAAAACTCAAGCCAAAATGTTTTAGAGAACGTGTAGACCGAGAACTTGAGCGTAGCATCATTGGTACCAACCACAAACTGAGCATCGGAATTCCAGGTAAAATGAAAAATTCAACTGCGGTAGAAGATCTTTCGACGCTCGCAGAATAAATGAATAAACCAGCACTCAAGCATTTTACATGACGCAGAGTGATCGCGGTCACGGCAGACGATATATGGTCGACAGATCTCGCCGACTTGAGATATTACAGCGCGTACAACGATCATTAAAAATAGCTCATGACTGTCATCTATGTGTTCAGAAAATACGCATGGGTAGTTTTCTGAAAAACAAAAAAAAAGAAATTATATCGTTGAAGAGTTTGGTAGCATTGTAGATGCACGAAAGCCCAATAATAGTGAATTTTATAACAAAACCATCTCAGATTGGCTTTTATAAATATTATCTTGCAGAGCACAAACAATTAAATCAAAGCAGCTTTGGTAGAGCGGTTTAACAGAATTTTCAAAAAACTGCACGCGGCAGAGATTTACCAGCGGTAACACCAACCGATACTTAGATTAAATGGTTTGGTTATCCTGAACAATTCAGTTCGTGGATTCCAATGGCATTGCTAACGCCATTGTCTCATTGTATGCCAACGCCTCCTAAATAATTTTATCTTACGCCTCTCCTACGCCCTTTCCTGATTTCCATTTGATTTAAAGTGGAAATTAAATTCATTTTAATCTAGAGCAAAGAACAACAAATAGACATATAAAATATCATAAAGGTCAGTGTCTTTATTTACCTTTTCGTTGAACGCTTCCTTTAAGCCCCGCAATACCGTAGCACTCCGGTATATATCTCCCGGAGTTCTGAAGTGATCATACTGGTGGCGCTCACCAGTTATTATGTAATTTTGAGAGAGTGACCTATGTAGGGTGAAGTTGTTTGCATTTAAAACATGCACAGTGGAGAGAATGTCTGCATACCGCTATACTACTTTGACGTAATGTTGCTGACATTTCTTTAGATACTGTACTTTTGAAAATTGTAAATCCTCTTAGGACACTATTAACTAAATTGGCTGCTCCCTTGTGCTCCAAAACTCAACCTGAATTTCTCTAAAGTACATATCCTTGGCAGCTATTAAAATAAGGAAAATTAATTTTGCCATATTAGACAATGTCAGCCTCTGAAAATGCAATGAATAAATTACCAAAAATATAAAATGTTAAAAATAAAAAAATAGTTATCGGCTCTTTTTATCTTACAATTTACCTCTGAAGTTCAGGAAGTGAAAATTAGTAAGTAGAGCTAGCACATTTTGAAAGATGCACAATTGGAGTAAGGCCAAGCTTTATACTCTTTAACACATATTACACCCATCAATCATACACCAAAATAAAAGGAATTAAAGGTTGTTTGCACAATGCCTAAGATAGACAAACTATTTTTAAAAAGTCAGTATAACTATAAGGAAACCAGGGAAAATTCTTTTTCTTTAAAATACCCTAAACAAACTACGAAACTATAGAGCACTACCATTGCCATTACCTCATGCAGAGATAAAGTGACTAATCATAACCGCCAGAGTCACGTGACAAGATCACCTCATGTCACATGATTTATATATGAGGGTACTTCCTTAGTATCTAGAGGAAGATAAAGACTTTACCGTTTTAATTTTAATAAATTTTTTTTTTAAAGTGAAAAAATGGTAACAGAACAGTGTGTTTTAACAGTTTTTATATACTTAATAGTCTTTTTAACACAAATAACAGCAGTTCCATATAAAGATTGCGGTTCAGCAGGTAAGATTTCTTTTGTTTATCATATCCTTGTTATATTGCATACTTAGTTGTACACTATATCGTGAATTTTATCCTATCCATAACTCAAGAAATTGTCAGGTCCGCATCATTAAATGTAGCTAAAAGTACCTAGTTCGTCTCACAAGTATATAAAACGAAATAGACTAATAGGTGCTATTAGCTGCGTCAGCACTTCACAAGACCTACTAAGATGTTGACATCCCCTGTGTAATACAGTACCAGTATTGGTCTCTGCTACGTACAAATTCAGATACAAATACTTTCTATGACACCGACTTGAACATTTAGTGAGTTAGATACGATAGAATTCGCTAGTCTGTGTTGAACGAGCTATAATTGTATTATTTCTCAGTAAAATAAACTAATTTGCACAAAGCAGAATTAACTGATTTGAAAATATGTTGCTGTTAGAATGGCAGTGCAAGATAAACAGTCACGTATGTCACGTATTTCATTTCATTTGTATATAGGACTAAGCCATTATCACATGTTAATAGAATATATATATATATATATATATATATATATATATATATATATATATATATATATATATATATATATATATATATATATATATATATATAAAGCATTTACATGTATGATAAAACATAATGTTTCATATGGTCAGAATAAGAAAATTAGATTAACCCAAATCAGATTTTTGTATGGTATTATACATTGATGTAAAAAGTTTGTGTTGGCAAGTTGAGTATTGTTCTAGTGAATCATGTGCTTTTAGCCACTGGCTTGCCTAGCAGCACAGAATGAATATTACACAGATGGTACCCATGTTAGCCATGGACCTTGGATTTCTAGAAAACAAAATAGATTTCATATTAGAAATATATTTTTTGGTTGGAAGTTGTGACACTCCTTGCTTTAACCAAAACTTTGTTTAGACTGAAGGGTAAGTCTTGCATTTTGTCATTTTTGCAGGTTTGTCATGAAATTTGAATAAAGATGAGTGCTAGAAAAAAGCCAAGCACCTTAAAGAATTCACCATGTGATGCACTAGCCATCTGCATTATACACATAAAATTTAACTGAATATTCATCAAATTACACCTAATAAAATGCTAATCATTTGGAATAAAGGAATAGTAACATTAATATTGCTTTTTTATTTTGCATATAAAAAGGACATTTGTAAAATGTAATGAGATATTTATTTCAATGTAATATAATTTTTACTGCATTGATTGAGCATTTTTTGTAGTATGAGAAATCTCCACATTGTTTTGGTTTGGTGCTTTGTGGCACAACAACATAGGTAGGTTATTTAGTGCTGCGGCAATTGAAGTAAAGTGCCTTGCCCAAGGACGTACCACAGTAGCTGACCCGGGCTGGTCCAATGGTAGGATTTAAACCTGCCTCCTTTTGGTGGCAAGTCCTGCATACTAAACCTTAAGTCATTGTGGCCCTTTCCATGATATCCTTTCAATCATTATATACTTGACATCACTTTCCTGCACCAACTATATTTGACTCTCCTAGTCTAGCCTTCAGTATTGGAATATATCAATTATCAGGGTTCAAAATACACAGTATCAGATTTGCTATTGGTTTCCTTCTTATGCTAGTTGTTGAAAAATCTGGTAAAAATTTGTTGCACTAAGAAGGTTTAAAAAGACCTCTATAAATATGGTTTGGGGCATAGTGTTACCCTTGTATATCAGTACATTTGTCCATCTAGAAGTTTTATATTAATATCAGTCAAATCAGCTTTCAGGCACTTTAGTGGGGCATGCTTGTTTTATGGATATACTAGTTTGATGTACTTGTATATGTAAAGTAAATCTTATTCCCTAAGCAATGGAAGGATAGGGCTGGCATGATTAATCAAATAGTTAATGAGTGTTACAATTTTTAAGTACATTTTAATCCTAATAGCAAAAGCTTGATGTGACAAAAGTCACTGATAACTGTATTCTCTCAAACAAAGAAAACTGGGATTAAAATAGTTCTCACCCTTCACTTTACTTTCTTTCCTATCTCATTGACATATGATATATCATATCATTGTTAATATGTACAGTAATATTTTAGTACATGTAATTGTTTAATGCATATAAGTTAATAAAAAGATATGTACTAGTTGGAACCATTCAGAGAAATACAAGTTAAGCTTTCATGTTGAGAAGTTTGAATGAAGAATGAAACAATGAAAGGAATTTGTATGGAAAAATATTATCATTATATGAAGCGAAACATAAACGATGTTGTGTAGAACGATTGTGTAGTGCAATAAAGGTTGATGTGGTGTAATGTGTAGGTCCACCAACACAATTAATTTCTTATACTTAGCTGTCCTTCATCTTTATTCATTGAAAAATGTTTGCAAGGCCAAACAAAACAGTGTGTGTTTCTGGTTGGCCTACTGTCTGTTTCTCAGTACCAACTGCAGTACTTTTTCTACACATGGTTAAAAATCTCTAAAAAGCAAAATTAAATATATATAATGTTTGAAAAAAACCTGCCTACCCATATTTTGAAAACAATGTAATGGGAAACCAATTTTTTTTCCTTGACATAAGTGATTATTTATCAGTACATTGTGACTGATAATAAATTTTGGCTCTGATACACCTGAATATGTTAAAGAAAGAAGCAAAGTTCATCAAATGGTGATTAAGAATTAAGGGATTTCAAATGAGATTGTGCATGTTATTAGTATTTGTCAATGATTGGGCTAAGTTTGAAAATACAGGGGAGGTAATTGTGAAGCAATCCAGTGTGACTTTCATTTTAATAGCCATACTCATTATAACCAAACACAGAGTTTGTATCCAGGGCATGTCATGTGATACCAATGTAAACAATGGTTTTATAATCCCTACATTTGTAATTGAACTGTTATTTTACCTTTTGTTCCTGTTTATAAATTTGTTGCCACTTCCAAATGAAGAAATTTAAATCAAAATTAGTTATTAGAGTTGCAGGACTATTAAAAAAATCAATGTGATTTAATTTGAACACTGTTCAAAATTTGATCTAGTAGATTTGTGTAAGGATCCCTTTTAATCCAAGAGGTAAAGTTGTGATGGAAAGTTTGAATGAAGATTCCGTAACTAAAGTATTTGATAAGAAATTGTAAAAACTTCACTTACCTCAGTTCATATGGCAGACTTTTTAATCCCCTCCCACCCTTCATTTTCTTTTATTAAGACATGACAATGGTAAGAATATTCTGGGTTTATAGATTATTACAAAATAGAGGGATGCACAATATTTGGAGATGGGTACATATACTTTAACTGTGTTGTGTAGATTAGATGGATTGACATGGTCTATTTGAAGATGTGCAATTGTTTAATTTAGCTATATTTTTTAATGTTATGAAAAATCTTATATTTCATTAGATCCCTCACTTTATCAGAGGTTTGCTCTTTTTTTAAAAAAAAAATTAAATATGCTAAGTTCATTATGTCCAATGTCAATTATTTGAACAACCAATGGATCAGTCAGTCAAAAAATGAATTATTACTTTTTTTATACCAAACAAATGTTTATAATTCCTTGAAGAGCATAAATAAAGCATCAATTGGCAGTTGCCAAAGGTATTAAAACCTGGATGCTGTGGTATAAGTTTCATGAATAATAAAGAATGGGTATTTGACTATTTCAGAGTCATTTAAATCTGGATACTGTGGTATAAGTTTCATGAATAATAAAGAATGGGTATTTCAAAGTCATTTAAATCTGGATACTGTGGTATAAGTTTCATGAATAATAAAGAATGGGTATTTCAAAGTCATTAAAACCTGGATACTGTGGTATAAGTTTCATGAATAATAAAGAATGGGTATGTCAAAGTCATTAAAACCTGGATACTGTGGTATAAATTTCATGAATAATAAAGAATGGGAATTTCAAAGTCATTTAAATCTGGATACAGTGGTATAAGTTTAATGAATAATAACGAATGGGTATTTCAAAGTCATTAAAATCTGGATTAAAAGTTTTATGAATAGTAAAGTATTTTGCATGCTAAATTCAGTAAAATGTGATGCACTGGTACACTATCTAGAAATAACTACATTACAAGGTACTGAAAGACCTTTTACAGTCAGTTCATACTATATTATATCAGTCATTGTTGTTTATAATGCTTGGTTGAACATGTAAGATAGGAAAGTAAGTAAGTAGATACATGTAAATAGGTTTTGAGATAGGTGGATGGATTTACCTATCTACCTACTGTGTGGATTCATTTTGATATGCTGAAGAATAGCAAAAGTTCACAAACTGACTGAATGGTTGATAACATTTGTAGGTTAATTGCAAAGTCAACTCTCAATTACAGACTTGGAACAATATGTGAATTCACTGAATTGTGAACAAAATTTTAAGCAATGAAATGCATGCTGTTGATTTCTGGACTATATAGATACTTTTGAATAGATGAGATACAAATACATAAATGTTAAATTATGAATATGAAGTGGATAGTGCAGATGACTTTAGAAACTTTTATTTAAAAAAGTTTGTTATTAAAGTTTCAACTTTTAAAAATGCAAAGATTAAAAAGCCATAGGCTGAGTATGTTTATGGTTGTTATTACCAGTATCTTTTAACACATTATGAACCAGTTTGATTGTCAGTGGTGGTCCAGAGGGAGAATTTATTGTCATTTGTCATATTTCAGTTATTTACATGCTAAATTTCCATATTTCACATAATAAATATACAGTTATGGGGACAGTGCCAGAATTGTATAGCAAAGCCCCATCACTGACTTTGAAAATTGCTGTGGTAGTTAAAGTTATAACATACTTTATCTGTGTATTGTATGTACATTAGAGCTAAATAACACAAAACATTTTGTACTATGTTTTTTTTAAAAATATATCGTGATATACTAGATTAATATTAGGGACCAGTACAATAATATTAGGGACCAGTACAATAATATTAGCGATCAGTACAATAATGTTAGGGACCAATACAATAATGTTAGTGATCAGTACAATAATGTTAGGGACCAGTAATTTAATATTCTGGGGCAGGAACTTGACACTTTTGAAACAAATAATTTTTGTCAGTCAACAGTTGGAAAAAATATGCTCTGATATTATTTGAAATAAAATTATTTGGAGATGAAAGAAAATGAATATCTCAGCTCCAAAAAAAAGACACAGAAACCTCCTCCCCCAATTAAATGTTAGTACCTTAAAGTTTATTAATCCAGTGTGTCTACTCTGTTATTTGTTTTAAAAACTCTAAAAACTCTAACCAAAATGGTATGGATAAGCTTACACTATAGCTGACATCCTCTAAGAGACATTTTGCTTTTTGAGTTTGTTGATAAGGAAAAGAAAGTGTTGACATTGAAGCCTACAATTCACTAGATACTTTATTGATAGAATGGAATGGGAAACTGAGTGGGATGCCATAGAGGTTTGGTAAACATAAAATGCACTCAACAAATGATAAAATATGTAGTGGATTTGAGAAAGTATATAATATTCAAACATATAATTGCTGTCCTGAAAATTTTTGGATGATTTGCAGTCTGTTAAAGGATTGCATGTGCTTCACATGTTAACACATACACTAGTATGGGCCCAGAGTGGATGTTTGGTTTAAAGCTGTGTCTGTTACGGATCACTGCCATCTCACCTCTGTCTGCATGGGTTCAGTCTAGATTCATCGAATGTGTGGATATGTGAGAAAGCTTGCCAGTAGCTTCTCATGGGTCTGTGGTTCTTTCCAGTGATTTCGGTTTCTTCCTCCACCATTAATACTGGCCGCCATGAATAGCCTATCATGTGCTGAAAATGGTGTTAAGCCCAAAAACAACAACAACAACATACACTAGTAAATAACTAAAATCTTATATTTATCCCCAAAATTTTTTCAGAAATTTGGATTTATACCAAATAACTTTTCCCAGCAACCAGTTTTAGCTTCCACATTAGCATATGAAAAGATCATAAAAAATAATTATATTTGTAATATTTAAAATTAATTTGTGACAAAATACAACTTTTTGGGAAAAGAATCATTTTAAAATTTATTGATCATATACGATGACACTATGCCATTATAGCACAAAACTTGTGAGAAGATTACTTAGGAATTTCCATATTCCTTACTGATCTGAAGTAATCGAAAAGTGAAAAAGTTCATGGTACATACCACTGGATAAAAATGCTGCAGTAAACAAGTATACCTGTAATCACATGTACCTCTGTATACTAATCTAAATACATATATAGAAACATGCTGTGCTAGGTTGAAATCAATTTAAATGTTTTTATCAACCATTTTATATGAAGGACGTCTTTAATCTCTTCCAGGTGGAAAAGTTAATGCTGTTGTTATCAAAGGTTGTGAGAGCAGTGATGTCTGTAAACTGAAGAGAGGAACCAATGTCTCAATTGAAGTGGATTTCACATCATGTATATATCACAATTTTTATCTTGTATGAAATGTAGTTGTAAATTATAATGAAGAACTGTTGCCTCAATGCAAGATGTTTATTTGAAATCATGTTTAGTTATTCACATTACGTTTTCCATATGTTTAGCTACTGAATCCAAAAAAACAAATACATAATGCATGAAATGTCAGCTTGTTGCTGTGGCATCTCGGAAGTTTGTAAGATTGTAGAGACCACCATATTTAATCTATATCTACTGTTCTCATCATTTGTAGTGGTGTCAAGAGTCCATGACTCCACTTTGATGCAGAAGGACATGATTCTATTGCAGAAGCACATTTGTGATAGCTAAGGCCAGGATTAATTTTTTTGGTACAATTTACATGAGCAGCTGCCATTTACTTTTTTTAGAGAGAGTTGTTTTATGGGAAATCTGGCCATTCACGGTCCACATTTAACTAAAGTAATATATGGGACACATTTGATTTTCAAAGAATCTCAAAAACATCTTTACCAGTTTCAACAAAATTTGGAACGTATTATCCAGGGATCAAGGCTTTTAAATGTTATGCAAATGATGCCTATTTTGCAGTCAAATATGGCTGCCATTTCTAAATGTAAAAAGCCTTTAAAGGAGTTTTCCAAAACTGCCAAACAGAATCAGATTGGACATAAAACATCCCAGTGTGAAGTCCTTTCAGATTTGGGATTAAATATGCCTGCGAGTTTTGAGCCTCTCACTTTGGAATGCCCATTATCCTCACAAGATTGGCATACCAGTGAATATTAGCAATCACACTTTCTTGAGAGGGAAGAGAATGTCTCATTGGAATAAACCTAAGTGGGCTTATGAGTCAGATCTTCATCACTGGTCTGGATAATCGTGATTGGGTGCTATTATTCACTGGTCTGGATAATGGTGATTGGGTGCTATTATTCACTGGTCTGGGTAATGGTGATTGGGTGCTATTATTCACTGGTCTGGGTAATGGTGATTGGGTGCTATTATTCACTGGTCTGGGTAATGGTGATTGGGTGCTATTATTCACTGGTCTGGGTAATGGTGATTGGGTGCTATTATTCACTGGTCTGGGTAATGGTGATTGGGTGCTATTCATTCACTGGTCTGGATAATGATGATTGGGTGCTATTCATTCACTGGTCTGGATAATGATGATTGGGTGCTATTATTCACTGGTCTGGGTAATGGTGATTGGGTGCTATTCATTCACTGGTCTGGATAATGATGATTGTGTGCTATTCATTCACTGGTGTGGATAATGGTGATTGAGTGCTATTCATTCACTGGTCTGGATAAAGATGATTGGGTGCTATTCATTCACTGGTCTGGATAATGGTGATTGGGTGCTATTCATTCACTGGTCTGGATAATGGTGATTGGGTGCTATTCATTCACTGGTCTGGATAATGGTGATTGAGTGCTATTCATTCACTGGTCTGGATAATGGTGATTGGGTGCTATTCATTCACTGGTCTGGATAATGGTGATTGAGTGCTATTCATTCACTGGTCTGAATAATGGTGATTGGATGCTATTCATTCACTGGTCTGGATAATGGTGATTGGGTGCTATTCATTCACTGGTCTAGTTAATGGCAATTGGGTGCTATTCATTCACTGGTCTGGATAATGGTGATTGAGTGCTATTCATTCACTGGTCTGGATAATGGTGTTTGAGTGCTATTCATTCACTGGTCTGGATAATGGTGATTGAGTGCTATTCATTCACTGGTCTGAATAATGGTGATTGGATGCTATTCATTCACTGGTCTGGATAATGGTGATTGGGTGCTATTCATTCACTGGTCTGGATAATGGTGATTGAGTGCTATTCATTCACTGGTCTTGATAATGGTAATTGGGTGCTATTCATTCACTGGTCATTGGGCTTCAAACACTGTTCACTAGACACCAATTTTTAGTATTGGTCTGGAAAAAAAAATCATGTTGGCCTCCAGAGAGTTCTCAGAGGAGTTGGTTGTCATGATCCCTCCCTCCATTAGGTTATCAGCTCTTTCTCATCTGTTCGGCCATGTGTTGGAGGAGGGGAAGTGTAGACATTTGGTAGGGTGATAAATAAAGTCCTTTCCTTTCACCAGTTTGTAGAGTTAATCAGCCTTCTTTCTGACTGGTACATTCAATAATGCAGTAGTAGCTGATCATCTGTTACTGCTATTAAAAGGTATTGGGGGGACTAATTTGAATTGTATAATACTTACCCGCTACTATTGCAAAGATCCCCTCCTTCAACATCACTTGGATGTCCAGTACTTTAGGTCTAAATCAAAAGAGGATTCTATTCATATGTTGTCTGAGACTAAGAAGTTAGACTGTGATAGACTATGATCATATTCTTCTCGATTCTGGCCCACCAATACTAATTGGCAGAACTAGTTAACTTGGACTGGAGACTAGGAGTCTGACCAACCAATACTAATTGGCAGAAATTTTAACTTGTATTGGAGACTAGGAGTCCCAGATAAGGAAAGCTGTGCAATAGTAGCAGGTAAGTATTATCCAGTTAAAATTGGCACCTCTACCCACTAAAAATTATGGCAACTGTTACAATAAAAAATAAAAATTTTCAATAACTTCTTTTAAATAACTACTCAACAGAATTTATCCAAATTTGACAGAAAATGTCCAAGCATTCATCTAGTCCTGATTCTTGCAAAAGATGACATTTTGTCATCAATATGCCTGCCTTTGCTAAAAGCAGAAAAAAAACGTTTCCACAGCTTATTCATTACAAAAATGTTGAACAAAATTTGAGCAACACCAAGATAAAGCATCATGGCTTAGATGCCATTCAAATTATACCACTCTACCAAGCTTGCCAGTAGCTTCTCATGGGTCGGTGGTTCTTTCCAGTGATTTCCCGGTTTCTTCCTCCACCATTAATACTGGCCACCATGAATAGCCTATCGTGTACTGAAAAATGGCGTTAAGCCCAACAACAACAACAAAAACCAATCTACAGTCAAATATGAAGATACAAAATCAGAGAAAACTTTACATGTTTGTTTACATGACATAAGAAATGAATAGCATTTGAGAATTTTCAATAGAAGCATCACATTGAGTCAGATTTTTTGGCCAGCTCTTCTTTCATTGGCTGTTGACCTATAGGAATCTGGTGAGAAATCTCAGGCAGACTTGATCCTCCTATTTGAATATTTGAAGTATTTAAAAAAGCTAAAGCTTCTGTTTCTCTGTGTTTATGTCATTGAACTTTGAAACCCAAGCTTACTGGGCATATGAACTTTGATACACTAGCATACTGGGTATGTGAACTTTGATACACAAGCTTACTGTGAATGTGAACTTTGATACACAAGCTTACTGGGTATGTGAACTTTGATACACAAGCTTACTGGGTATGTGAACTTTGATACACTAGCATACCAGGTATGTGAACTTTGATGCACAAGCTTACTGGGCATATGAACTTGGATACACAAGCTTACTGGGTATGTGAACTTTGATACACAAGCTTACTGGGCATATGAACTTTGATACACAAGCTTACTGGGCATGTGAACTTTGATACACTAGCATACTGGGTATGTGAACTTTGATACACAAGCTAACTGGGCATATGAACTTTGATACACAAGCATACCAGGTATGTGAACTTTGATACACAAGCTTACTGGGCATGTGAACTTTGATACACAAGCTTACTGGGCATATGAACTTTGATACACAAGCTTACTGGGCATATGAACTTTGATACACAAGCATACCAGGTATGTGAACTTTGATACACAAGCTTACTGGGCATATGAACTCGGATACATTAGCATACCAGGTATGTGAACTTTGATACACTAGCATACAGAGTATGTAAACTTTGATACACAAGCTTACTGGGCATGTGAACTTTGATGCACAAGCTTACTGGGCATATGAACTTTGATACACAAGCTTACTGGGCATGTGAACTTTGATACACTAGCATGCTGGGTATGTGAACTTTGATACACAATCATATCAGGTATGTGAACTTTGATACACAAGCTTACTGGGCATGTGAACTTTGATACACATGCTTATGGGGCATATGAACTTTGATACACTAGCATGCTGGGTATGTGAACTTTGATACACTAGCATGCTGGGTATGTGAACTTTGATACACAATCATACCAGGTATGTGAACTTTGATACACAAGCTTACTGGTTATGTGATTTTTGATACACAAGCTTACTGGGCATATGAACTTTGATACAGTAGCATACTGGTTATGTGAACTTTGATACACAAGCTTAATGGGTATGTGAAGTTTGATACACAAGCATACTGGGTATGTGAACTTTGATACACTAGCATACTGGATATGTAAACTTTGATACATAAGCTTACTGGGCATGTGTACTTTGATACACAAGCTTACTGGGCATATGAACTTTGATACACTAGCATACTGGGTATGTGAACTTTGATACACAATCATACCAGGTATGTAAACTTTGATACACAAGCTTAATGGGTATGTGAAGTATGATACAAAAGCATAGTGGGTATGTGAACTTTGATACACTAGCATACTGTATATGTGTACTTTGATACACAAGCTTACTGGGCATGTGAAGTATGATACACTAGCATACAGGGTATGTGAACTTTGATACACAAGCTTACTGGGCATATGAACTCAGATACATTAGCATACCAGGTATGTGAACTATGATACACTAGCATACAGGGTATGTAAACTTTGATACACAAGCTTACTGGGCATGTGAACTTTGATACACTAGCATACCGGGTATGTGAACTTTGATGCACAAGCTTACTGGGCATATGAACTTGGAAGCACAAGCTTACTAGGCATATGAACTTTGATCCACTAGCTTAATGGGTATGTGAACTTTGATACACAATCATACCAGGTATGTGAATTTTGATACACAAGCTTACTGGGCATATGAACTTTGATACAGTAGCATACTGGTTATGTGAACTTTGATACACAAGCCTAATGGGTATGTGAAGTTTGATACACAAGCATTCTGGATATGTGAACTTTGATACACAAGCTTACTGGGCATATGAACTCAGATGCATTAGCATACCAGGTATGTGAACTTTGATACACAAGCTTACTGGGCATGTGAACTATGATACACTAGCATACAGGGTATATGAACTTTGATACACTAGCTTACTGGGCATATGAACTCGGATACATTTGCATACCAAGTATGTGAACTATGATACACTAGCATACAGGGTATGTGAACTTTGATACACAAGCTTACTGGGCATGTGTACTTTGATAAACAAGCTTACTGGGCATGTGAACTATGATACACTAGCATACAGGGTATATGAACTTTGATACACTAGCTTACTGGGCATATGAACTCGGATACATTAGCATACCAAGTATGTGAACTATGATACACTAGCATACAGGGTATGTGAACTTTGAGACACAAGCTTACTGGGTATGTAAACTTTGATACACTAGCATACCGGGTATGTGAACTTTGATACACAAGCTTACTGGGTATGTGAACTTTGATACACTAGCATACTGGGTATGTGAACTTTGATGCACAAGGTTACTGGGCATGTAAACTTTGATACACTAGCATATCGGGTATGTAAACTTTGATTCACAAGCTTACTGGGCTTGTGAACTTTGATACACTAGCATACCGGGTATGTGAACTTTGATGCACAAGCTTACTGGGCATGTGAACTTTGATACACTAGCATACCAGGTATGTGAACTTTGATGCACAAGCTTACTGGGCATATGAACTTTGATACACTAGCATACCGGGCATGTGAACTTTGATGCACAAGCTTACTGGGTATGTAAACTTTGATACACTATCATACCGGGCATGTGAACTTTGATGCACAAGCTTACTGGGTATGTAATCTTTGATACACTATCATACCGGGCATGTGAATTTCAATGCACAAGCTTTATGGGTATGTAAACTTTAATACACTATCATACCGGGCATATGAACTTTGATACACTAGCATATCGGGTATGTGAACTTTGTTGCACAAGCTTACTGGGCATGTGAACTTTGATACACTAGCATACCGGGTATGTGAAATTTGATTCACAAGCTTACTGGGCATGTGAACTTTGATACACTAGCATACCAGGTATGTGAACTTTGATGCACAAGCTTACTGGGCATGTGAACTTTGATACACTAGCATACCGGGTATGTGAACTTTGATGCACAAGCTTACTGGGCATGTGAACTTTGATACACTAGCATACTAGGTATGTGAACTTTGATGCACAAGCTTACTGGGCATTTGAACTTTGATACACTAGCATACCGGGCATGTGAACTTTGATTCACAAGCTTACTGGATATGTAAACTTTGATACACTATCATACCGGGCATGTGAACTTTGATGCACAAGCTTACTGGGCATGTGAACTTTGATACACTAGCATACCAGATATGTGAACTTTGATGCACAAGCTTACTGGGCATATGAACTTTGATACACTAGCATGCTGGGTATGTGAACTTTGATACACAAGCTTACTGGGTATGTAAACTTTGATACACTATCATACCGGGCATATGAACTTTGATGCACAAGCTTACTGGGCATATGAACTTTGATACACTAGCATGCTGGGTATGTGAACTTTGATACACAAGCTTACTGGGTATGTAAACTTTGATACACTATCATACCGGGCATGTGAACTTTGATGCACAAGCTTACTAGGCATATGAACTTTGATACACAAGCTTACTGGGTATGTAAACTTTGATTCACAAACTTACTGAGCATATGAACTTTGATGCACTAGCTTACTGGGCATATGAACTTTGATTCACAAGCTTACTGGGCATGTGAACTTTGATACACAAGCTTACTGGGTATGTAAAGTTTGATTCACAAGCTTACTGGGCATGTGAACCTTGATGCACAAGCTTACTGGGTATGTGTTCTTTGATGCACAAACATACTGGGTATGTGTACTTTGATGCACAAGCTTACTGGGTATGTAAACTTTTCATTGTGGTTGATGCATCACAAAGTCTGTAAGTTTTGTTTCAGTTATAGAACAGGATTTGTTTTTACTTGAAAAGTTTATTCTCTGTATTATGCATAAATGTTTAACATAATATGGATGACCTTTTGCAATGGAAGGTAGGGATGAAAGTAAAGTTTATGTTATAGGTACTTTTTTTGTCATGGTTAAGAAAATCCTGTTACAGAATTTGCATGTTTCAGTTGAGGCTTCTGACAAAGCAACATCTGTGGTTCATGGTATAATTGGAGGAATTCCTGTCCCCTTCCCCCTTGGCAATCCTGATGCTTGTACTGGCTGTAATCTGGACTGTCCACTGGTCAATGGCAAAAATTACCAATTTATGACAACTTTGGCAGTCCTGAAAAGTTACCCACAGGTAAGTTGTACATTTTCATTGTAATTTTGTTGCTGGCAGTTTTTTGTTGACATTTAATTCAGGACAACTGTGTAAAAGTGTATAGTAGCCACAGGTTGTGGAATGAAGTGTGAGTTGGAAAAGAAGCTACTGAAAGTCTAGGGTCTTGTAATGCAAGACAGTAATCATTTAATGAAAGATTGATATTCTTTACCACTGTTCAGCACTGGAAAGGAAAGATCATGTGCACAAGATCATACATGTGTAGGAATGTTTGATTTATGTTTCTGTTAACTGACATGTACTTTTGGGACACCATTTTTTTTTGTTGAATTTGTTGTTGCTACAAAACATTAGAGACCTCTATGAAAGTGACAGTGTGATACTTCCTCTTTAAAGGTTTGTCAAGATTTAAGCAAAAACATAAAACGTAATATTAAAAAAATGTGGATTTGAAAAAAGGCTGATAAACTCCTCTATATGCATCAGTGTAAAGTTGGTAAATTCCACCTGATAGTCATAATTTTGCATCAGTCAGAAAAGCCTTGTATCTAATGCAAAATTCTGATCCTAATAATGGAATTTTCCTATGCAGCACCAATACATAATGAAAAATGCATACAGTGTGCCACAAATTTTAGCATTGGGCATGGTGGCAGAGATGTGAGAAAGCACATTGGTAGCAAAAACCACATAGAGTTCTGGAATATTTTAAGCCATCAATGGAAGACCTGAAGCCTACCAACACTGAAGCATTGTTTGTGAGGTTTTTTTCCTTTAACACAATCTACATTTATTAGCTGGAGACCATGCTAAACATTTGTTTCGACAAATGTTCCTGGAGTCAAAGATTGCATGATGAAGTCATATCAAAATTCACTATTTTTTTCCCTATTTTCACTAATTGTGAGTCTGGAGGGTTGGAGATGGCTGAAGGATGAAAAATTTTAAAAATTTGTGAATTCTACTTTACTCTGCATTGACTTATAGGCTGGCAAATATGGTACAGTGATGGCTATATCAACTCTCAAGTGGTCTATGGATGCTGTAAGTTATTAGGTCAATCAGTGCAAATCATTTGGTTGTAAGACTTTAACTTAAAACTATTGCATGTTTTATAAGATAAATATTTTGAAAATAGTTATTTTGATTATTTTGCACAAATTATACAGTGATGATGGAAATCAGACAATTTTTGCAAGTTAGTGATGTTGGCAGTATAATGTCATGTGATAAAAGATGGCTGTCACAAGATGAAAGGTAGATATACTTCTTTGGTGTTCTGTAGCAGAAAACAAGATCATAAACATGTGATAACAAACAGCATTTATCTCCTTTAGTTTCATATGTATATCTTTAATCTTTCTGCATTCCATGACATCATTGAGTTGGCAAACATGGAAGTAGTGTAGAACTTTAGTATGTCATCAGAGTTCATCATACTTAATAATGATGGCACCAAACTTTTACAGACAGATAACCACTGGGATAAGAAAGTATAGATGACAATTCCATGATCTCTCTGTCACATGAATGAGAAGCATGTTATATTAAGAGGACACATGAACCAGGTGTACTGTTTCAATGAGTATAATTTTTTTTGTTTCTTTTTTCAGATAAGATTGGTAGTCAGATGGGAACTACAGGATGGAAACAGCAAGGACATATTTTGTTTAGAACTTCCAGCACAGATTGTTGATTAGATGTCAGTTCATGGATATATCTTCCTTCTATTGACCTTGCCATTATCAAAGTTTTGTTTGCCCCATCCTCCTTATTTTTAAAATCATTTAATTAATATATACAGTTTTCTTTTCCATCTTTTGGCAATGTTATAAATAGTTTTGATATAATGATTGCTAGAAGCAAATTTAAATGAAGAAAATACACGATGTGCAGTTTTCAGCACAGGTATATTAATTAAGTACAAGTCTAGTTGCAGAGCAAGATAATTGTTGTCTTTTTATGTATGCCCACTATAAGCCAGAATGTTTTATGTTGACATGCTCCATCCATCCATGTGTCTGTCTGTTCCCATGTTTGTTTCTCCTTGATGACTTAAGTTTTGCACTAACAGCCTCTCCAGACTTTGTAAAAGTTTGTAATGATGGTAATGACATCTATTTTGGGTTCAAAACTCAAGGTCACTGATATAAAGAAGCAGATGGTTTCCTCATATCATTGGTTTCTGCATCACAATTAACTGGGCTAAACAAGGTGTATGGTTTTCTTTAGGAAAAGAAGAATTATGCCAGTTTGGGGATTAAAAGGTTTAAGGTCAAAGTCACTGACTGAAGGATGAAGAATTATTTCACACCTTATCGATTCTATATCACTGGTCTAGACTGAAATTTGTGGATAACTTGCACTTGGAGTAAAGACGAAGCCTATCACTATCAAGGTAAAATGGTCAAAGGTTAAGTCATGGTGGCTGAAAAATGAGAAATGATTTCTGCACAAAAATGTCAGTTCTAGATCATATATCTTCACATAATGGGTGGCATACAGTTTGTGCAAGAAAGAAGAATATTGATCTGGAGGCTGGAAAGGTCAAAGGTTAAGGTAACTGCATCTGAAAGAAGAAAAGTCTTTAAAATATGGCTTAAATATTAGTCCACATATGTTGACCAAATTTTGAAGAGTGCTAATATTTAAAGTATTAAAATATCTATTGATTTAGGGGTCAAACATAAAAAGCCAGGGTTATTGTAACTCAAAGATAAATGAATTTTATAAAGTAACTTTTATTCTAGAGTAAATCCTTAAACCAGTCTTTGTGGATAGGTTATTCTTAGGGTAAAACAAAAGTACCTACAGATTTTGAGTTTTAAAGGTCAAAGTGTCATAGCTGTGGCAAGTCTAAGAAGAAAACATTTGTTTCTGCAGATTAAGTTAAAAATTGCAAAGGTCATGGTAATTGAGACCAATGATGCTTAACTAGTACCTTCATGGAGGACTATCAAACATGGGATGGATGTGTAATGTATTTCAAATGGTGTGCTTATTGCATTTGTAAATTAACAAATACTCTATTAAAAATGATCTTTTTTATAAACAATATTTGTATTTTACAGCATTTATTCAATCTCCATCATCAGTACAGATGTATTATTCTGATTACTGTACAGTCAGCTGATGAATGAATCTCTTATGCATGAGTGTACATGATTGGTTTTTCAATCTAGAATGATACCTGTCTGGTTCACAGATGCTTGTTTTTAAATTTGAAGATGAGATGGTTCAACAAAACATCTGGTGTGCATTTTGTAACCCATTAGGTCTCAAAAGAATTTTTTTTGAGAAGCAGTATCAAGGTAAGTGACTTTTAAAAAATCACTTGCCCTTACCAAACTACATTTTCCTTATAATACCTTATTTATTACTATTATTTTGAGAGTTGAAACTGCTATTTCAGTAAAAGTAGAAATATTAAAATGCTTGAAATGAAATCATTTTTGTGTTTGCCTCTCAGAATGATGTAATTTATAATGAAAAAAAATGTAATAAAGTTTAATACAATTTTGATATGATCTGATTTTATTAAAAGTACATTTCTTCAGGACCTGACAAAAACAAGGTCTGGTTACCAAAATAGTTTATGTCCATAAATGATTCATGTTTCTCCTGCTGTAAACATTTCTCTTGACTTTATAGCTTTTATATTGTTGATCACTCGCTTGATTTCTAAATTTGCGGATGCTTATGCATGCAGTTCTTAATAGCATTAGTGTACACCTATGCTTTTGGGATCTCAGACTGTTTAGTCTTCAGCATTAGATCAGTCTACTGTCTGCATTTTATCTATGGAAAAAGATTCAGGGGAAAGTCTCTCCTGAAAGCTATGAAATCTTATATTGATTTATCAAGGTTGAAAACAAATGAAGTCAGAGAGGAATGGGTCTTGTATATTTCAGTCAGTAAAATGGCTTCAGGTTTAAAAATTAGGTGATTTCATTCTACAGTGAGTCAATGGATTCATCACACACATCTACTCCATATGACAGTAGAATCAGCAGCTTCCAAATGGATCACAATACAGTCTAATTATCTGTTTCTTTAGAATTAAAATATTATCTTTTGTGCTTGTTTATGTGGTTAATCCCCAGGTGTAGAAGCAAGAAGATGATCATAATAAGCATTAGAGACATACAAATGGAATCTCAGCAGTGGGTTGCATATTAATAATTTACCACTATTTCATTAGTGTGTTCAATGTTGTTTTTTTCTTCAAAAGATTAAATACCATTATTTTGTTACTAGTCTAACAGGTAACTCACTTAAAACACATGAGGGGACTGATCTAGATTTTGGAAGAGCCCTTGTGGTTGGACTGTTTGCTTTATTTTAGCACTACCAGTACCAACTTGATTATATGCATAGAATTTCTGTTAACTTACTGCCAATTGTTATTCAATTTATCCCTCTTTTCAAAAAGAAACTGCATATGTTTTCTGTTTGATTGATGTTATTGGTCTGAAACTAAAATGTGTCTAAGTGCCAAGTTTGGGACTGAAATGGGTTTGAGTGCTGCAATTTCTTATTATTGTTGATTATATTAGCAGCTGTTTTATATTATGTATATAAGAGTTAAACATAGCAGATATGAGCAGAGTGTATTACACATTATATAAATAGTTTTCTAGTCAGATTGTGTGTAAGTATGTGGGCTTGTGCAAAAATGCAGGTCTTTGAAGACTCCTTCCATCTAAAGATAACAAAATATGAGTGAGATTTGAAGAACAAACTATATGCAATTACAATCTTTTCTAAATACTTTCTTTGCTTGATACATGGTAAGAACAATGGCAACACATTCCAGTATTATAGAGTGACATTTTTTGTCCATATGAAAAAATGTTAACTCCAGTTCTTAAACTTGACAGTTTTATTTTTCCCACCAAAAACTTTTTCCTTACTATAATATATATATATATATATATATATATATATATATATATATATATATAATCTTTTATGTAGTCTGTATTTTTATGTATTTTGTAATTTATGTATTTTTCATCTTTGTAAAGTTAAAACATGTAAAATATCTCTGTAAGATTGGGGTGACAAGTACTTTTTGGAATAAATACTTTTTCGTTAAGTTAATGTTTTTTTATACTTAAAGACTGAAATGTAAATGGAATAAATAACTATTTAACTATTTTAAGCTTTATTTACCTTCTACAGTGTCATTTGCGTGAATTTGCTTTCATAAGTTAACATATCAACTAACCAGCTGCCTTGCTTGATGCTCAACATTAAGAGATTAGTGTTAGGATTGGTCAGCCTGGTGTCAGGATAATGTGATTGAGTGGGACATCATGCTACATGTCTGCGGCATGAGCCTCAGTGCTAGACATGACTATAAACTGCCACACTATAGACATCGTAGGGATATGACTGAAAAATTGTTAAAGCTACGTTAAAAATCATAATCACATCACATATCAATTAACAGGTGAGTGGGATAAGGCCCAACTGGGTCCCTTGTTAAGTTAGTGTAATCATTGCACTAATACAAAAATACAAATTATCACAATTTTAGATTAAAGTTTTGTTCGAAATCATTGCAGGTGACATTACCAAGTGTAGGAATGAAAAAATATATTAGAAAGTTGACAAGATCTTAAAGACCAAAAGAATTAATGGCAAAAGTATGTACTTGTAAAATGGAGAGGTTATGCTGAATCTTTTAACATTTTGGAAATGGCTTGAAACATATCATTAATATAAACAGCACACTCTTTGATCTTTGTTGTAAAGACAACAATTTTCTACTTGAAATACATTATGAAATGTGAACAAAGCCAGATATCAAACTTTAATACTTCTAGCCGACTTTCAAATAAATACAATTAGCAAAGTTATGTATGTTAAAACAAGTAATATGCCACGCTCACCTTGAATCAGAAATGATCGGCACCCTCAAAGAACCAACTTTGTCACACCACCAATAAATGCACTCTTAAAGAACTTTTAACACCACCAGTAAATGCAAATAAGTAAAATGCTACATTTTTCCCTAACTTGAAAAATTTGTAAAAATAGTTTTTGTTTTATGTTTACAATGATTCCCATAGATTATTGGGATTATGAAGAGTTGGAGGAGGTGGATATCAAGACTGAAATAGATAAATGTTTGCAAATATTTGACTAACTTTTCTATATAGACGTATGGACAAAGCAACTGATACCATAGCAATTGCTATCATCTTATTTATAATGGCCATTGTTAAACCATATTCCTAAAACAGCTGTTTCAGTTTATCACCTACAAGTAATTTTCCACTAAAGTTTAAATTATTTCAGCATTTGTCAGCTTGCTTTCCAAATGATGTCCAGGTACTTGTTGATTTTACTTTTAGTTCTTTCCAACTATTCATGCAACCCATCTGTTTGTCTGTGCTGCTTTTACAATGTGACTGTTTTTGGGACTGTGTTGTTCCAGCAATACATCTTTTTGGGATCTGTACTGTTCTTACAATATGGCTGTCTTTTGGGACTGTATTGTTCCAGCAATACATCTTTTTGGGATTTGTGCTTTTCTTACAATATGGCTGTTTTTTGGGACTGTGTTGTTCCAGCAATGCATCTTGTTGGGATCTGTGCTGTTCTTACAATATGGCTGTGTTTTGGGACTGTGTTGTTCCAGCAATGCATCTTGTTGGGATCTGTGCTGTTCTTACAATATAGCTGTTTTTTGGGACTGTGTTGTTCCAGCAATGCATCTTGTTGGGATCTGTGCTGTTTTTTCAATATGGCTGTTTTTTTGGACTTGTTACTGCAATGCATCTTGTTGGGATCTGTGCTGTTCTTACAATATGGCTGTTTTTTTGGGACTGTGTTGTTCCAGCAATGCATCTTGTTGGGATCTGTGCTGTTCTTACAATACATCTTTGTTTGGGTATGTGCTCTGTTCTTGAAACGCATCTTTTTTTGTTAGGTCTTTGTTGTTCCTGCAGTACAGCTATTTTATTTGTTTTTTTATATATTTATTATAGCTCAAAAGACTTGCCTTTACTGGTCACTGTCTTCGCGGGTTCGAGCTTTGGGCCTGGCAAGTATGGGCATATGGAAAAGCGTGCCAGAAGCATCCCGTTGGTCATTAGTCCTGCCCCGGTTCTTCCTCCACCAGCCACACTGGCCTTCATGTATAGCCCATCTTGTTTGTCACATATTTCTATATCAATTTTATGAACCTATGTTTGATTTCACAACAAAAATCTGGTTGGAAGTTTAGAATATGCAACACTAGTTCTTCGCCTTCTTTTCATCTACGTAGCCTATCTCGAACTTTTCAAAGGGGACATTTCCGGCAACTTAGTCAACAATCAGAATACGTACACATCATCGATACAGAGAGTTATTCTTGCAGCCCCATACAGTTCGTTTATCTTAGAATTACTTTTGAACATCTTTTCCCAGTTTTACAAAACTTGATCCCACTAAAGCCACATTTTTCAACCCTGTTATTGTTCCGCGATTTGTAAAATGAAGTCAAATGTTTTTATCGTACATTCCACCACTGGCACATATTCTTCAGAAATTACTAAAACTGTTCACATTTGATATAATTCCAAGAATTGCAGACGATACAGATAAACCAGTTTGGTTTATCAGATATTTGTCTCAGACTTGTATTATTGACAAATACACTTGTGTAAGAATATTATTTCCAATGGTATGCAATGCAATATTGTGGAACAGTTTGAAATACTCTTGGAATTTTGTTGGTAAAAATATGTAATCATATAAAGCGATTCACATGTACACGTAATCACTACTGACGCAGTTGCCGCACAGAACAAGGCCTACCTCACGTTCGGCACTTATTCAAGACTTAATGAAGTACAATATGTGTGCATGCGCGCGCGTGTGTAAACCTTTGTCCTTGAATATATCATTTTTGTGGGAGAGTGATATTCAGAAAAAAGAGACAAAATGACCATGACATGTTTGTCAACAGTACTATCAAAATATTTATGATATTCCAAAGTAGGTGGTATTACAAAAAAGTTGGCAGATGTAGTTCCACAGTAATACCAAATAATCTAAACTTTCTACTCGCATTACATAATACAGTGGGAAAAACCTTATTTTTGGGACTCGATATTTTATGCCAGTTATTACCTGTTTTGGGAACCGGAGATTGTGTCCGGATTTTAGTTTGAGATATGCAGTAAAGTGGCAAGGGCACAAAAATTATGGGTCCAATAGCCAAACAATAAAAAGATAAATAAAATAAAACCCCAATTTTTGCCATTCTGTACATGCGCGAAATTGTCATTCCAAAACAACGTCTTTTATACACCTAGGAATTTGGCTAAATGAAAATCACTCCAAAGCAGGTGTATTTTGGAGGCTTTCGGAAGTAACCCTAAAAAGGTGTTTCCTACACCCATTTCAGGCGAAAACGACAATAATCAGAGGTTAATGAGTTAATGATACTAAGTTCTGCTGTACAAGGGGTTTATTGAATAACAACCGGCAAATCTTGATTTGTACACATTAAGCAACATTCTTATTCCTTTAGATATCTTAATACAACAGAACTGCCCAGAATGATCATATCAAAGTATAATATTAATCACTTTAGATCGGTTGCCGCAAAATTGTGGAACTCTCGTCTTTACCGTTTCAGACAAGAAATGCATTTAAGTCGTTTTCACAGTTTAAAAATTTAATTGGAATAGTCCCTCCTGCACACTTTGTGCAAACTTGTAGTGGACGTTACTATTCTCTTCAATTATAGTATATCATACCTAGGGCAAATTGTATTGCGACATATGTAATTCCGTATTTTTTGTTTTGGTAGAATTATGATATTTAAAATTATACAATGTACAATATTACAATTTTAATAAGGTTTCTAAATTAGTAGTAGTAATCATCCCCCCCTTTACATAATTATAAGTCACGCTTCCATTTTATATATATATATATATATATATATATATATATATATATATATATATATATATATATATATATATATATATATATATATATATAACGCTTTATAAGTTTTGAACTAAGGAGTTTTTAGATATATTCATGCATATAATGTTGCACAAAAAATAAGATATGATATTTATGATGGTGGCTATAGCGTCGGCCTCGTATTTAAGACGTTGTTCCCCTCCAATTGACCAAAGTTGAAATTACAATCTAAGATCAAAATCAAAAGTCTTACACTCAAACTGAAGTAAACATGTTTACAATTAACAATGATAAATATTTAATCTATAATCGTAGAAAATATGTTATCAGACCAAATGTCACTTGTGAGGTAGACCATTAATTTAATTTTGAACTAAGGTAAATTACAAAAAAGATATATAACTTATAATCTTTGGAGAGAAAAACCCCAAGAAACAGTAGCTTGTATTTCTCCCTGCTAGGCAAGAAACTAACAAACTGATACAATACTTTGGTGATTAATTCTCAAGCCATTAAAACGTTTGTCCTCAATTGCGTGCAAATACAGTAACCAGGTTGTTACGTATCGGCTCGTTCAAAGTAACAAAAGAGTGAAGACAACAAGCTTTGTAAATTTTAAACAAATATAATTTATTTTCCTCGAAAACATGAAATAGTGTAAATATGTTAAACATGACTTATGGTTTACAGAAACTATCCAAATGGTTTTTTCAAAACAGAAACATAAGTCCTGTAAAAGTTCTAAACACAGTCTGAAATTCAATTCCGGTCCAAAATGGCGGATGACCATGGAAGACTTAAGGGTAACGAAAAATTCCAGAATTTACACAATAAAGCACAGTTTGGGTTGTTTCGTTCCAATTTCGAAGATTTTCGGGAAAATATCTATGTCCAAATCAGTAATGTTGTTCTCCAGAAAACAATTATTAAAACGAAGTAAAATTAGCTCCTCTAACAAGACATGTTCTACTTCTAACACAAAAATACCTTTTTAAGGTAATAGAAGTTGTATAACTGACTTTACGACTCTACGACTGTGTATGACTCGACTACGACTGACGATTATTGACTGTCAACGTCTTATAAAAATACCTGGGTATATAAACGAAGCTAATACGTTGTTTGAATTACACACGCACGCACGCACGAGGACGCATGCAATTTCGAAATACTTCTGGACATTAGGAAAGCCTGACCAAGTATCAGCCAATCGTTTTCATGGCTATTCTTGAATGTTTACTTGTAATGAATTTGTTATCATACACAACACGTGCTCAGATGAGTCACATTTACCACTCACGTAAACTCGATGTTTTCAATCCAAGATCACATATCTCACAACTTTCCACTTGTCTATCAACTGCACATCTGTATGGTGTCTTTTCATCAACTTCCTGTACCTTCAGCTGTTTACGTCGTGGAAACTATACAACTATCCCCTAATACGAGGAACTATTTTTACTACGCCACCTTTGGTCAGTTAAATTATGAATTTGGGCCACGTTTCACCAGTAAAACTGCATCACATTTACCACCATGGCGATATAAACGGCATTTGCCGAGTCCCTTCTTGCTTGCTGTCGCACCACAAATGTACAGCACAATACATTTTAATAGGGAATATGGAACAACATGGACAATCATGCAGCTTTGACCTGAATTCATCAAACATAAACCATGACATCATTGAAACTCACAAACACTTTACTCCATGACGTTGCTCCTAGTAATTGTCTAATTTATTTCGGGATAAAGAATATTTCCACTGCAGCGAGTTCCAATAACCAAACAAGTAATCACAAAAATCTTAGAATTCGTTAAAACGTGTCACTATAACTAAATGTGCATACTCCAGATTTATTATGTTCATAAAGTTTCTTTTTTTCCCTACTCCTTGGATATACAATGTCTCACCACAACAATAAAATGCAAAATTTTCTTAACACGATGATCTCAAAAAGGATCGATACTGCTTGTACCTTCGAGCCAAGATAGTTACATTTTACAACACAGTTTGCACAGTTGATTATCTGACATTTCAAGCAGTTGTAATCAATATTTGATTGGTTTGGCAATATATTAAGATGTATGAGTGTTGTGATCTGATTTTCCAATGACAGAATAGTTAGAACTCGAACTGAAAGAAAATAGTTGGTAAGCAAATCAGTGGACCAAGCAGAGAGCAGGCTAAGGCATAGGAACATTGCAGGTAAAACAAATGTTGGGAGGGAAGGACGCAAACATGGAAGAATGCAAACAAGTTTGAAAGGCGAAAGATAGTCTGCAGAGTAGGAACCAAGATCAACAGAGGCGGTCCAATTGGGGATCCAAGCTAACTAGACAAAGTAATCACTGACAGAACGGAAACTTACATGGGCAGATATATGACGATATGAACCAGCGTAGCTGCAGTTTTTGTTTCATTGGGTATATGACCTCCTACCTCTACGAGCCAACCTAGCGAGGTGGTAGCTATTAAACGCCACGTCATGTCAACTGTGCCAAGGAACAGAAATAATCGCTCACATATTGTCAGGATGCCAGGTTGCAATGGCCCAAGGTAACTACAAATGGAGACATGAAAAAGAATTGATGGAGAAGGCTGATATATTTGAAAAAGAAAGGCGGAAAGAAAGAATCACAAAGAAAACAGGTCACCAATTTATTAGATTTTACTGCATCGGCGAGAATGCTGGAGTGTTACAGGAAGCAAAGTCATGGGAGATGTCGGTCGACGTGGGCAGGAAACGTATTTCCTGACGTTGTTCAATTATCTGACTTCGTTCAGACATCCCTCCTCCCTGACATTGTCACTTGGTCACCAGCTGCAAAGAAAATATCCTGGTAGGAAGAGAGGACAGAAGAGGTTGATAAGAGAAAAAGCAAGAAGTACAAAGAGTTTGTTGTGTCTTGCAGGGGCAGAGGATGGAAAATATGATTATTCCCTGTGGAAGGTTTTGGTTGTAGAGGTTTCCCACCCAGTCATTCATGAGGATGCTTAGTGCACTGGGAATAAAAGGAAGGGAACGCAAGACAACCGTGCAAGCACTGGACAGGGCTACAGAGAAAGTGTTTAGTCGACTCTGGCACAGTCGTAAAGAGAAAATATGGCAGCTGTCACAGACGGACAGTACTTGATCACTACTGCCGCTCAACCGTCTGGAGGGTGTTCCGAGATAAGAGGCAAAACACTCGTAAAAGGACGATCGCTCGACTGATGACGTCTGTGGAAAGCAGTTTCACAAACTGTATATCTACACAAAATTTATTATGCATTTTTTTTCAGCATAAGCTACATTAAAGACCCATACTTCAGAAAAATAAATCAAAATTGGCACAATCTTTTGTGTCAAAACGTTTAAATAAAATATATATAGCCAAGTTTCCAAAATTTAATCAATTTAATTTTCCGAGCGTGCATTGCCTAAGATATTTATTCTGCTACTGTGTTTTGACATTTGTTCCAAACTTACCTTGATGAGAAAACAACTCCATAGAACTTATAATAAGAATTAACTTTAAGTTTTTGTTCATAAAATGCCAATTTTCATAACCTTTTTGACAACCTTTCTTTCTGAATATCACTACCTCAATTTTATAAAGATTTACTTTAGGTTTCCAATAGTCACATGACTGAAAAGTCGAACTAATAATGTTCCATTTGAATTGCTGTATCAGTCAGTAAAACAATGTCATCTGCATAAAGTAGAAGAAAAAACTTCAACATATTTTCTATGTCAATGTCACTGTTATGATTAAAAAGTGTATTTTAAAGGACATTTAGAAAAGGTGATCAATGGTGAAGATAGGCAGCGCTGTCTAAAACTTAAAAGACATGATTTAGTCTACTTTGACGTCTGTATATATTGCTAGCAATATTTGCAGCATCTTTGTGCTCAAGTTACATAGATTCGGCTTGTATCATAGAGCTCTCCTATAAATTTTATTAAAGGATTTCTTAAAGTCCAAAAAATGTACAATAAAATCTGCCTATTATCTTCCTCAAATATTTCCAAATAAGTGTATTCAGGGCAAATACGTTGATCTGCATTGCTGTGACCTCTTCTAAATCTCGCATGCTTTTTTCACCTAGTAAATGGTTTACCTCTACCCATTATATGAACCTTTTAAAATTGGCTATGAATAAAGTTTACTTGACTTGAATGGTTTTTAATCTTTCAAAGGACTGTTAGATGAACGCTTTGCGATTTCATTAGTTGAAAATATTATTAACTCCCTGTCGCTTTAATATACCACGCTACATAGTTAAATGCCATTCGGGTAACCTCACTTATTTAGGGAACGATTCATTCAGCAGTTGGCTGACTATTCATATTCTTCACGGTTGTTTCAATCAACTTATTCAAAATTTAGCTGAGAAATCTGAAGGTCGATAAAAGTTTATATGATTGTGATTCATCATACTGTTAGCACATGAAAAACTATTTCAACCTATTGGTACATCAGCACTTTGAAAATATTGTTACAAGCCAGGGTTTTTTGACCTAGCGGTGTCAAAACCCTGACGAGAATCCTGCTAGAAGTCATAAGTTTACCCCAAACTTTCAAATACTTCTATTCAACTTCAGTTGTAAGTTGGAAAACCCGACGTGTTCATTCTATACATAAATTTTACTCTAATCAATGCAAGACCACACTATTTACAACTTGTCAAATATCCATCAACCGCACATCCGCATAGTTTCTCTACATTTACTTTCCGTTCCGCCAGTAGTTTACACCGTATAAACTCTTTAACTATCCCTAACAGAGGGGACTATTTAAACTACACCACCAATCTATGGTTTCAAGGCACATCACACCAGTAAAATTACATCACATTTGCACCATGGCAACATAAACGGTCTCTGCCGAGTCTCTTCTCGTTTATTCCATTGTGTAATTTACCGGTTTCCTACAATAATACTGCCACTGCAGTCAAAACGCCGATGTACAACATTAGATTTTATAAAATACTACATCACTCCAGGCTCACGCATGCGGATTGGGTCTGAGGGACAGTCATGCAGATTGGGTTTGAGTTCATTTCTCATTGACCATGGCATCTGGCCATAGTACACAATTAATTTTACTATATGGTCTCTACATTTGTTTCTCAGTACTGAACTTTCCACTGTGTGACAATCAATACAAATCATATGTTAATCTAAAATACCTTCAAAGATGACTTTACGGTTTAGTTCTTGTCAAGGGTTGACCTGCATTTTTTTGAGAGGCTGAATTGTAAATAAAACACCAGGCAACGGAACACAGATTTCACTTCCGGATCATCACCATGACCTTATTACTCAATGTGCACTGTCGCCGAAATACACACAGACAACCACACCATAAGCTCACATTATAAAGAATAACCAATTGCCTTTAAATCCTTACCAAGAATGCCAAAATCAAACTCTAGTATCACCACCAAACTTAGACAGGAAAAAGTGATCTAAAAATAGACTGGGACTACATTCGTGGGTACTGAACCGGATTTTATTAATTGTGTACTGATTCCTGATGCACGCGGGCATAACACGATGCACACGGGCATAACATGATACACACGGACACAACATGATGCACACGGGCATAACATGATGCATACAGAAGCAATGTGATGCACACGGACGTAATAATTGATCGTGGATACTGAACCGGATTTTATTAATTGTGTACTGATTCCATCTCAGATACTCACTAACACTCTCTCTCCGTGACGTTTGCTCCTAATGATTGGCTAACTATTTCGGGCTAATGACTATTTCCCATGGGACATAATTCCAATAATCAAACAAGTAATCACACAAACCTACGAATTGCTTAAAAGGTGCGCTACAACCAAATGCTTATCTCCTTAATTTTATTACATTATCTTCGCTTTCAAAAAGATCACTCGTCCTCGAGTGATACAAACGTCACACTTCTGTGGTCCAATCAAAATTGTTTACTTTTTTCCCCCAAATCAACCACCAACCCGATTAATAATAATTTCAAAACATGATTAGGACAAAACCAAACTTTATTTTTGAATCACTAATTGTTTATAAGTAACCTAAATGTCAACAAGGAACACAAATTAGGCTAACTGATTCCAACATAAAAATGTTCCGACAAGTTATTAGGGTTTAAGCTCTCTGTAATGGTTTGTTTTAAACAAAGCTAATTTTGACCTGAGATCAAATAGAGAACATTATAATCATATGATTAAGAGGACTTTTTAACATGTAGCACTTTAAAGTTATATTATATTGTGTAAAGATGGGATGAATTTTATTTCTTCAAATTATTGAATTCAAGTGATTATTTTCTCTGGAAATGCAATAGTCCTCTGATAAAATTTTTGGATGCAGAAATTCACTGGAGTTTATACTGATTTCAAATCTGGAATTATTTTACTGTGATTCAACAAAAGACTATTGACACATCAATAATCTATATATATATATATATATATATATATATATATATATATATATATATATATATATATATATATATATATATATATATATATATATATATATATCAGACACACGTCATCGCCTTCGGCGTTTGGATTTCTTCCTGACGTCTACTTGTCTATAACTCTTTCTGTTACTTGTTTTAAGAGCATAGGCTAGTAACAACTACCTATAGAATAATATTCTATTAACAGTTGAAGCCACAAGGTGACATCACTTGAGTTATATCCATTTGGATAACAGTGCATAAACACGACATAACAATCATAATCAACTTCCACCATACCCAAATCAAGTTTTTTAGAAGACAAACTTTTGCATTGTACAGGTGCGTCAGTGGTTTTCAAGAGTGGGGAGTGCACGGAAATCTCTGAGCAATGTTATTGCGAATGAAATGATCTTAACTGCATATTTTCATTTTTAATGACAAATAATTCCAAATTGTTTTTCTTTTCTGGCAATTTATGTATTAATCGCTTAATCATCCCACTTTATTTACACTTTTTATGTTACAACTTATACAACTATTAAAATATATAGCAAATTTATCTACCATTAAGGAATTTCGGGGAGGAAAGAAGCGATTTTCTTATGAGCTAAGATGTTTTTTCTTGTATATCAAAATAATTAATTGTTTAGAAATGAAATGGACATAATATGCTTTTCTAAATAATAATCACGTATGATCTTTTTTCCAACTATTGACAGACTGACATATTTATTAAAAAAATGCCAGGCCCCTGCTCCCAAAATAGTCTCGATCAAAGTATGTTCAGAAATACCGGCGTATACAGTACAAAATATTTGTGGTTCACATGCAACAGTCTTAAGTGAAAAAGGTTCTATAAAGGTCTGAAACAATAAACTAGAGATAAAGTATACGTACTGATTGTTTAATCTTTTTCATAATAAGCTTCTTTTATGATT
Organism: Potamilus streckersoni; assembly: GCA_016746295.1. Classification (NCBI taxonomy): domain Eukaryota; kingdom Metazoa; phylum Mollusca; class Bivalvia; order Unionida; family Unionidae; genus Potamilus; species Potamilus streckersoni. The sequence continues at coordinate 770,743 of JAEAOA010000314.1, forward strand.
ATAAAATCATTTTTTAATAAAATACTTCCTTTTCGATTAAAAATTCGTTTAAAATTAAACATGTCTCTTGGATTAAAAAATCAATTCTTAAAATAAAATAAATTTATTAGAAAATTGAAAATATCACAACTGTTCAAACATATCTGCTTTCTTTACAATCCGATGAAAAGAAAGGTAACTCCTTTATTGCTATAGATTACTACTTTGGTCATGAGAGAGTTAATTCTCTTGAACTATTCATCCTCACTCAATCGTCTTTGAAAAACCCGTGTTTCGAAGACATACGTTTTTTTTTTAGAAAACATAATTACATAATCTCCAAATCATATATACTTTCTTATGAAGTCCAACTGTTCGCAACCCATACCCTAACCTACAACAATAACGCGTGGGCATGTCAAGGTTTAATTTGACTGTCATTCATTCTTCAAAACAAATTGCGCAGACCCAACTATACGGCCGCATTGTGTGACGGCGGATTTGGATCTCTGTAGTTTCCAGTTGGAATGGACTTAAACCGAGAATATACGGACAAACTGAAGCACATAAATTTTTCACAGCCACATTAAGTGACTTTGAATAAGTAAATTGTTGAACTTGAAGCGATGCTTTCAGCTGCACCAGACAAATGTAAAAATCACTCTCGATAACTATCATGAGCTGTAGTAAGCAACATGGTCGTGTCTATAGGAAAAGTTAAGTTTCCATATTGACAGAGATCTATTCTTTCTAAGGACATTAATTTTATTACAAAGTACACCAATCAGCATCTCCTATTACCATGTATGTCGTTTAAATTGTCGTGATAAACTGACAAAATGGATGTCTATCACCGAAGTTGTTCCTCTCTCTCTCTCTCTCTCTCTCTCTCTCTCTCTCTCTCTCTCTCTCTCTCTCTCTCTCTCTCTCTCTCTCTCTCTCTCTCTCTCTCTGGGTTTAGGCATAAGCTAAACAAGCTACAGCTTAGGGCCTCAAATTCTGAAATCAGTCTGAAGGGCCCTACAAATTTATTTTATACCAAATATGGCCTCTATGGCATCACATAGTTCCCATAGCTTAGGGCCTCGCTTTGTCAAAATCCGGCACTGTGTGTGTGTGTGTGTGTGTGTGTGTGTGTGTGTGTGTGTGTGTGTGTGTCTATATATATATATATATATATATATATATATATATATATATATATATATATATATATATATATATATATATATATATATATATAAAGTCACGATGTCTGCATGTAATTCTGACATTATATGTAGTTGATTTGAACAAACCTTATTTTAACTGCAACAAAGGTACACATTAAGCGCTGAACAAATAAAACTGTTGTTGATTGGACAATATCAGTGAAGGAGTAAAGATGGAGAAGCACGCAGAAATGTCGACTGAGGCCAAATAAACACACGTTTTCCGGTCATGCTTAAAACATTAATTGGTATTTTCTTATTGATTTACTAGATTTTGTTATATTTATGTTTCCTGGATAGTGAGGAATTGGTCGTAATTAGTATGAATTTTATGCTCAGATATTATATAGACGTTTGTCTGCAAGAAATGTTTAAGAAATCAATTTAAGACCTAGAAATTATGCTTCAGTCAAGGCAGCCAAGTCGTACTAATTAAGAGGTACATCATTTCCTATCCAAACATCTTCATGAATATTTATTAAAATTCAACATTTGCAGTGTTTGACATTTTCATCCCCTGATTAAATATTATAGGTTAATCCAACTGACGATTATTTGGGAGGGATTTTGTGAGGTCTTTCACGATGCTTCGTCAGAATTTAATTTCCTTTCCCTGGAGTGTTTCTGGACCCTAACATTTATCGCCTTTGCTTGCCACATCGGACTTTGAGTGCCGAAGTTTGTGTGACATAATATACTCAGACAAACGGAACTGAATTGAAAGTTGCAAGAATGCAAGCGATATCATTGATCCATTCAATCTTTTTCTTTTAACCAGGTTTGAATTAAGGTCATGCATTTGGTATAAATTATACAATATATTTCCATGGTCAAATGTCACCATTATAATTCTTATCGATATGCATACATTTAAAAATTTGATGCGGGAATTTCATGTCAGTCTTAAATTTGAATTAATCTGATCAGTGGGTTTTAGACTTTAGTTGGAGTTTAAACATAGCTTCCTTTGTTGTAAAGTATTAAATATAATATTTGTACCATATTAACCAGTTCTCGATCGGTAGGAAAAGATTCGTCTGTGTATTTCGACCCAGTCTCCTTCGTGCGATGTCGTGATCGATATTCCTATTTCACATCCAAGAGATTCCCACAGCTTTTAATAAATTTTAAACTACATTCATTGGACAAGACCTAGAGATATACTGCAGACAGGTTTGGCACAATCATAAAATCCTAACCCTAATGAAAGTCAAGATGAGATTTATTGAAGATTTCCATTTCAACTCTCCTCTTCTAAATGAGATGTCCTTACATCCTTTCCTAAGGTAATGACTGGATTGACATGCTAATGAATCTGGAGCTGAATCGGAGACAAGTTGATAATACCGGTACTGACGCCATATCTTAGATAATTGCAAATATTTCACTGGCCAAGGAATACGAATTTCGCATGTATTTTGATTAACCACTTTAGTTCTACTTATTTTTTGCACGGATTTCTTGAGTCAATGATAAAAATACAGAGACGACACATGGTGATTAATTAATTACAGGTATAGTTAAGCATTCCATTTAACTATACATATAATTGTGATATATATATATATATATATATATATATATATATATATATATATATATATATATATATATATATATATATATATATATATATATATATATATATATATATATATATATATATATATACATACATACATACATACATACATACATACATACATACATACATACATCATGGAAAATATCTCTACGCTTATGCAGGGGCCTCACTAAACTATTTTGTGGAGAACCTGGTATTATAATTGCCAGAGGTTGTAGCAATGAAGGGAAAATTTGTTTTGTATGTTTCCTACTGTCATAAAATTAATATTTTATTAAATACCTTTAGCTGAGTTGGTTAGAATGTAAAACATCAGACACACCACCATAATTAATTCATGAGTGAATTTTTTTTATCTATTACCAACAATTTGTAATGATTGAAACCAAGTAAACCTAGCAACCAACCAAAGATCACGAATGCCATCTACTTCTCTTCTACCAAAACAACACTAAGCTGGCTAATTTCAATATCTCATGAATTAAACGTTACATGTAGACACTGACCAATTAAACATTTCATGTAAACACTCATGAATTAAACGTTACATGTAAACACTCATGAATTTAACGTTACATGTAAACACTCATGAATTAAGTGTTACATGTAACCAATTAAAAATTATTAGTTACATGTAAACACTCATGATTAAACGTTACATGTCAACACTCATGAATTAACGTTATATATAAACACTCATAAATTAAACGTTTCATATCAACACTCATGAATTAAAAGTTACATGTAATACACTGATGAATTAAAAGTCACATGTAGACACTGATGAATTAAACGCTACATGTAGACACTGATGAATCAAAAGTTACAAGTAAACACTAATGAATTAAATGTCACATGTAGACACTGATGAATTAAATGTGACATGTAGACACTGATGAATTAAACGTTTCATATCAACACTCATGAATTAAACGTTACATGTAGACACTGATGAATTAAAAGTTACATGTAGACACTGATGAATTAAACGTTTCATTTAAACACTCCTGAATTAAACGTTACATGTAAACACTCATGAATTTAACGTTACATGTAGACACTGATGAATTAAACGTTACATGTAGACACTGATGAATTAAACGTTTCATGTAAACACTCATGAATTAAACATAACATGTAAACATTCATGAAATAAACGTTACATGTAAACACTCATGAAATAAACGTTACATGTAAACATTCATGAATTAAACGTTACATGTCAAAACTCATGAATTAAACGTTGCATGTAAACACGCATTAATTCAATGTTACATGTAAACACTCATGAATTAAACGTTACATGTAAACACTCAAGAATTGAACGTTACATGTCAACACTCATGAATTAAACGTTGCATGTAAACACGCATTAATTCAATGTTACATGTAAACACTCATGAATTAAACGTTACATGTAAACACTCAAGAATTAAACGTTACATGTCAACACTCATGAATTAAACGTTGCATGTAAACACTCATGAATTAAGCGTAAGCACTCATAAATTAAAAGTTACATGTAAAAACTACTCATGAATTAATGGTCACATGTAGACACTGATGAATTAAATGTCACATGTAGACACTGATGAATTAAACGTTACATGTAGACACTGATGAATTAAAAGTTACATGTAGACACTGATGAATTAATGGTCACATGTAGACATTAATGAATTAAATGTCACATGTAGACACTGATGAATTCAAAGTTACATGTAGACACTGATGAATTAATGGTCACATGTAGACACTAATGAATTAAATGTCCCATGTAGACACTGATGAATTAAATGTCACATGTTGACACTGATGAATTTAAAGTTACATGTAGACACTGATGAATTAAATGTCACATGTAGACACTGATGAATTAAAAGTTAAATGTAGACACTGATGAATTAAAAGTTATATGAAAACACCTTGTGTCATATATCAATATTTACAAATAAAATTAAATATTAGAAGCCGCTGCCGCACTGTCTCTTGTAAATAAAGTCTCAGCTGATTAACACTGATAAAAGAGCTGAACTTAACAAACTAAAATTTATACAGAAGGTTAAGACCTAGTTTGTAATGATATAGTGAAATATTTCCAATGGTAAACCCGACAAGGACGGATTGCGACATTACTGACCAAAGACATGCAGTGATAGGACTAGTTAAAAGAGACATCGAATTTAGAGATTTAAGAGTGTGTAACAAAACAGGGACTAAAATAACTTCTCAATACTAAGAATATATATGATGCTGATATATTGTTGTTCTCCGAACAATAATTTTACATGATTGGTGAAAAATACGGAAGTTTTAAAACAAACTATACGAAATGTATTTTATAAGGGATGTCGATTAACCTTAGGATTTAAGGAGCTGTAAAGTTTGAGACTTATTCTCATCTTTATTTCGGATCAAACATTGTCGAATATCGTGAATAGAAAACAAGTTACATATTTGTCCGGACGGACCATCGAAGTATGTTTGACAAAGACTAAATCGATAAATATTGCATTTGAGGGCTTACAGGAATGGCTGATTCATTACGTGAACCTGCTTTAAAATGCAAGCATTTTCTTTCATTCCAGTTCATCTACACTATGATGTTACATCCATGAAATCGCCAACAAGCGTTAGCTTGATTGAGTAGGATTATACAAGTTAAAAAGCAGGAAAGCAATAAACCTGAAGCATACATTGTTACAGTGGTTTGGGTTAAGGAGGTTTCTAAAACAGTATGGTGAATAGGATAAATAAGTACAGAGGAAAACAAATTTGTGAAAGACAATGATGTGTTTGGAACGATGACGGAACTGAAGTTAACATTAAAACAAAAAAATCTCCTTATTAACACTTAATAATTCTTTAAGTACTTGATTGCCTACAAATGCCTGGTAAGGATATATATATATATATATATATATATATATATATATATATATATATATATATATATATATATATATATATATATATATATATATATATATATATATATATATGTGTGTGTGTGTGTTTGTATGTGTGTGTGATCGCTTTAACAATTTTTCAGTCATGTCACTACGATGTCTGCATTGTGGCAGTTTATAGTGATGTCTAGGACTATGGCATCATGCCGCAGACATGAACCATGATGTTTCACCCCGTCACATTATCCTGACACCAGGCCAACCAGTCCTAACACAAGCCTTTTTATACTGAGCTTCGAGCTGTTGTTAGTACAATTTTTGCAAGTCTTTGGTATGACTTGGATGGGGATGGAACCCATATATGGTTGGTTGGCTTCCGTTAGTCTCGAGAGACGATGGAAATGTGCCCATGAAAGGTGTCCTAGTTTGTAGCTGTGCAGCGTCTTCTGTGACTATAAAGTCCCACACGGGAGTGGCTATCCTTGCTACAGTTGCTACACTTGAGGTATGAATCAGGTCTTGGTTGGAACTGCATCCTCTTCTTCTGAGATCTTTTCTCATCAGCGAGCTGTCGTAACTTTTCCTCGCTGGCTTTCAGACCTGTGTACAGAGCATGTCGCCAGCTGGACTTGTCGAAGGCAAGCTCTTCCCGGGTGTTGACCTCTATTCCAAGGGCTTTCATATCCTGCTTGCAGATATCCTTGAAGCGAAGATGTGGCCGATCTATTGATCTTCTGCCTGAGGAAAGCTTAGAGTAGAGAAGGTCTTTGGGGATCCGTCCATCATCCATTCGATGCACATGGCCCAGCCATCTGATGCGACGTTGGCGGATGAGTGTGACCATGCTGGGAAATTTTGGTCTGTTGAAGCACCTCGTTGTTTGTCACACGATGGCTCCAGGTGATCCCGAGTATGCGACGGAGACAACGCATGTGAAAGGCACTCAGTCGTTTCTCCTGAGAGGCGTACAGGGTCCAAGTTTCGCTAGCATACAGGAGAGCGCTAAGCACGCAGGCACGGTACACGGAAATTTTAGTGTTTAATGTCAGCTTGCTGTTGTTTCACACTCTCTTCGACAATCTAGAGAGAGAGAGAGTTGTTGACGCCTTTCCAATCCGTTTGTTGAGCTTAGAATCGAGTGAGAGGTTGTTGGCGATGGTAGAGCCAAGGTAAGTGAACTCACTGACTACTTCTAGTTTGTAGTTGTTAAAGGTCATGCTGAGAGGGTCTGCGTCCTAAGCCATCACGTTGGTTTTCTTTAGGCTGATGGTCAACACGAATTCATCACATGCTTTAGCAAAGCGGTCCATCAGGCGCTGTAGTTCAGCTTCTGTGTGAGTGACTATAGCAGCATCATATGCAAAGAGCATGTCCCTAATGGTTGCTTTCCTTTGCTCATTGCCTTTGGACGTGCCAGGTTGAACAGTCTGCCGTCTGTACGCGTGTGCAGGTAGATCCCTTCTGTGGACGTCCCAAAGGCGTACTTAAGCAGGACAGCGAAGAAGATGCCAAAGAGTGTGGAGGCAAGGACACAGCCTTGTTTCATTCTGCTGTGGATATTGAATGGTTCAAACGATGAGCCATCATACTGCACTGTGCCTTTTATGTCTTCATGGAAGGACTGGACCATGCTTAACAGCTTCGGAGGGCATCCAATCTTCGTCAGGATTTTGAAGAGTTCGTCTGTGCTGACCAGATCGAATGCTTTGGTGAGGTCTATAAAAGCCAGGAAGAGGGATCTGTGTTGTTCCCTGCACTTCTCCTGCAGTTGCCTGATGGAGAAGATCATGTCGATTGTGAACCTCTCTGCGCGGAACTCACACTGAGACTCTGGATACACTCTGTCGGCAAGCGTCTGCAGTCTGTTCAGGATGACTCTAGCGAAGACTTTACCCATGATGCTGAGAAGTGATATGCCTCTGTAGTTGTTGCAGTCACTTCTGTCGCCCTTGTTCTTATACAGGGTTATGATGTTGGAGTCTCTCATGTCCTGAGGCACTGCACCTTCATCCCTCACTGGCAGAGAAGATCATAAAGGTGTGTGAACAGCACACTGCCGCCACACTTGATGACTTCTGCTGTGATACCATTCTTTCCTGGGGCTTTACCTGTGGTCAGTTTCTCTACTGCCAGCTTTAGTTCTGTCTCAGTAGGTTTCTCATCCAGTTTGGTCAAACAAGGGAGGTTTTCAATGGCGTTGAGGGCATTATTGGTATTCTCTGGAATACAGTTCGGAGTAGTACTCCACCCAGCGTTCCATCTGTTTGCCCTTGTCATGAATGATATCTCCTGCAGAAGACTTCAGTGGAACTATCACTTTCTTCGTTGGACCCATTGCTTTCTTTATGCCATTATACATGCCTCTAATTTTTCCGTTGTCTACTGCTGACTGGATGCTCTGACAGAGTAGAAGCCAGTATTCATTAGCACATTGCCGTGCTAACCTCTGCACTTTACTTATGGTAGACTTATATCCATGTAGTTTCCTCTCGCAAGGAGAACGCTTGAATTCCAGGTGGGCACTGCGACGCTCTTCTATTGCTGGCATGAGTGTGGCGGAATTGGCGTCAAACCAGTCATTGTTCTTTGTCTGCTTCTTACCAAAGATTCTTGTGGCTGCACTTTACACAGTATCTCTGATGTTGTCCCATCTCTCTTTGGCACTGCCGTAGGGAGGTTCTGAACTGAACGCCTTGGAGAGGGTGTAAGTGAATTCTTCAGCCTTGTCTGGATATGACGTCTTGCCTAGAGTGGTGGATCTTCTTTGGTTGAAGCTTAAATTTACAGCAGACTAGAGAGTGATCGGTGTCGCAGTCAGCACTGTGGAATGTACGAGTAAGCTGCACACCCTTCATGGCTGAACGTCTTGTGATAATCAAGTCCAGCTGATGCCAGTGTTTGGATCTGGGATGCCTCCAAGACACTTTGTGCTGTGGTTTTGTCTGAAAAAATGAATTGGTGATGCTGAGGTTGTGGAACGAGCACATTTCTAGCAGACGTTGCCCGTTTTCATTCATCTGCCCAATGCCAAACTTGCCGAGACACAAAGGCCAGGAGTCGTGATCGGCACCCATCCTAGCGTTGAAGTCGCCCAGTAATATCAAGTTCTCTTTCTTTGGAATATTGTCGATGAGCGAGTCGAGCTCGTTGTAAAACGCATCCTTGGTATCTGTGGTGGCACTGAGTGTGGGAGCGTAAACACTGATTAGATTAACTAGCCCGGTTGTGGTGTGGAGGCGAAGAGATAGCAGTCTTTCGTTTCCTTGTTGGCAGGGTTCTATCATAGCCAGCAGAGAATTTCTGACAGCAAAACCAACACCATACTCCTTAACTTCGTCTGAGCTCTTTTCTTGCCAGAAGAACGTGTAGTTCTTTTCTCTGAGGGACCCAGAATCTAGTAGCCTTGTCTCTTGAAGCGAGGCGATATCGACATAGACTCTTGCGAGTTCGTCGTTGATGACTTTAGTCTTTCGAAAATCATTGATTGCCTGGAGATCATCTGAAAGCCCTGTCAGCATAGTCCGGACGTTCCAGGTACCTAGCTTGAGGATTGTTGATTTCCTTGTTTTTTTTTTTTTTTTTTTTTTTTTTTTTTTTTGTGCTGTAGTTGCAGCCCGCTTGTCAGGTACTCACGTATCTTAAGCCCTGCGCACCCAGCAAGGCAGGCGAGCTGTGGCGGGACGGCAACTTATTGGCTGGGGGCTGCCCAGCTTAAGGCTGGCGATAGCTGTCCAATGAGATCTGTTGGTCTCTCCCATCGTCGGAAGCAACCCCTGGCGTGTAACTCTACGCCAATCGAGTGGTGACTTATAACCGGTAACTGTTGCTTCACGTGTTGTGTCAACGCTGTGAAGCGAAGCTGGAGTGTCCTCTCCAGGGCGCAAGCCTGGGCAAGGTTATATGGAGAATCAGCTGTTGCCCATGCAACTGACTCCCCCTCTCCACGCAGCTGATGGATCCAAGGGAAAGGACAAGCCGATACGTCATGGCACCAGCGGCGTCACAGGAGTTGCCGAGATGTCACAAGTGACAAGTCGCCTTAGGGACTCTGTCTCCGGATTTTCTGTTGCGGTTTACTCCCTTAGCCTTTCCCATGTAAGGGTATAGTCGCAAGGCAGCGAAGGTTTGAAATCAGAGTTTACCTTTTCCTAGACGGTTAACGGGCCCTATCTGCCCGAAGCATCTGGTTTTGAGGCGCCAGAAACTCGCCTGCCATCCCTTCTCCAGTTAGTTTAAACAGGTTCAGCCGGGCTTAGTAATTAAGCCACCCGTGAAGGCCTGGAGCTGGATTTGGTTGTCAGAGGCTATGACAGACGCAAGCCATTGGGGGATTTCTAGGGGAAGTGGATGCTTATCTCCCACAACCGCCCCCGGCGATAACAATCCTTGGAACCCAACCCATATATATATATATATATATATATATATATATATATATATATATATATATATATATATATATATATATATATATATATATATATATATGAATATATATGTGTATATATATATATATATATATATATATATATATATATATATATATATATATATATATATGTGTGTGTGTGTGTGTGTGTGTGTGTGTGTGTTTGTGTGAGTGTGTGATACCTTTAACAATTTTTCAATCATATCGCTGCGATGTCTGCATTGTGACAGTTTATAGTGATGTCTAGCACTGGGGCATCATGCCGCAGACATGAACCATGATGATCACCCAGTCACATTATCCTGACACCAAGCCAACCAGTCCTAACACTAGCCTCTTAATACTGAGCGTGGAGCTGTTGTTAGTACAATTTTTGCAAGTCTTTGGTGTGACTCCGATGGGGATTGAACCCACGACGGAATAATTATGGATCATTACGGTAACTGATAACACAAATATTTAAAATATGACATAAAACGTAATTTCGAAATTTATTCTAACATAATCATCAGCGTTTTGTTTGTTTGCTATTCAATTTCAGGTTTTATTTCCATGAAAGATTCTTTAACGATAGCGAGGTCAGATGATGTCCTGAATTACAACGAATCTTATATAGTTTAACATCTTAAACTTAATCAATTCATAGGCGGCGTTATAACATAAATGTTTAAAAGATCTAGACAGTTGAATACTAACATGGAAGATTTAGCGAGAGCCTTCACAATCTGCAATCTTTCTAATTAATGGGCAAAGAAAAAATGATATTTTTAAATGCATTATTTGACACCTGAAGGTAATGAATGTTTCTTTTGTGCTTAGAAATCAGTGTTTAGGAAAAATAACTATTATGCTCTTGAGATAAGTAAAAGAAAAGAGTGAAAGATAACAAGTTTTGTAAAATTTAGCAAATAATTTATTGCCCTATAATACAACGTGCAAATGAGGAAAAAAAGAACTTACGTCATTGGGAATTAGATCCTAAAATAATTAAAGAATTACATACACAATTCTTAATAATTTAAAGTCTTGAATAAAACTCAGTAAAAGCCCATAATATATCCAAAATATGTAGGAGATGATGTGTCTGTTATAGCTCCTAGTGTGTTGATATGCCAACAGATTTTATTGAATAACATAAATATAATTCCAGGTTTGAATACACTATAAATGTCAGTGAATGTCTTTATCCAAGAATTTTATCACAGTACTTCTGTATTTCCAGAGAAAATAATCACTTAATTTAATTTGAAGAAATAAAATGTATTCCAACTCGACACAACATAATATAACTTGAAAATGCTAGAGATTAAAGCACCACGAATGATAAAATTCTCTAAGTTACAATATATATATATATATATATATATATATATATATATATATATATATATATATATATATATATATATATATATATATATATTGTGACCTCACGTCACAATCAATTAGCATTTGCTAAAAAACATTATATAATGGAAAATAATATTCTAGAATGATACTGATGTTTACAAAATGAAAATAATAACCTATAAAATTCACTTAGCAAATTCCAAGACCTTGACCCAGATAAACATATTTACTTCTTCTATTAATAATAGAGAATAATTTATCTATGTATTGATTGTTTACACTGAATAACATAAGAAAGTAAATTGGTTCAAGCAGAAATGAACTCAATTTTGGACAAGGTCAAGTCCAGCATACAATGTTACAACATTATGTAATGAAATTTAATAAAATAAAACTAACAAACAAAGCAAATTAAATACACATACCAGTACAAATAACAGCAGAGGAAAATATACATATTTTGTAACATGACTCGCTAATGCGATAGTTGCTGACGACTATTGGGTAATCAGCACCTTTATTGTGTTGATTTGTACTTTTATTTTAAATTGCCAATGCTCTACCATTTCAGGGTAGACTGTAATTTAAAGCTAATGTAACTCATTACTAAAAGTATCATAAAGTTTGATACAGTCACCGTTCTTGAAAACACACACACACACACACACACATACACACACACAACAAAGATTTTAATTGTTTTCTTTTAATAGCTTCAAATTATTATATTTGATATATATCGTTTTCTTCAAAGTTGCAAGGTAAATAAATTTAAAGACCGTTCGATACAGTAAAATTTATTGAATAAATAAAATTTCTCAAAGATCATATAAATGCATCTTTTCCTGTAATTTCGTGTTTATTTTTAATAAACTCTCTTCTGTAAAATTCTTTAATTGGGAATTGCTGCCTTGTTTGCTTTTCACAGTCTTCTGTATTATATGCATATTCCATGCACATCTTCTTGCTGTTTTTAGGGATTAACTTTTTCAGTACTCTTAGAATATGACATTTCGACATGCCTGTCAAACTCCACGTCTTTTGATGAATGCTTTAAATATCTCTTACTTGAATAATTGTTTTTTTTGTTTAAAAGAAATGTCCCAAATATTGGCAGTAGAAAACAAGAAAAACATTATTTCATGTCAACACAGACCAAAGCTGTGCCATAATCTCTATGGAAATTATCATCAAAACAGTGTAGGAAAATAAGCGGTGACGAACTTAACTCATTTAAGACACCTTTTATTAATATGTTTCAAGGATTGTTCTAAAAATGGGACAAAGGAATAAAGCATGTAGCTACAACAATCACGCATCTAGTCTACAAAATAGTGGGGGGGGGGAATAAGCCATGTCGAGATAATTCTCAATATATGTTTTTTAATTGCATTTTTTTAAAGAATTGTCCCAAAAGTTAATTAGCGGAAAAAAATAACATCTTACTACACATCTGCCCCAGCCACCTATCTAACCTAAAATAGTTAGCAAAATATATTACAATCATTATGGAAGTAGACACGATAACAAAATACCCAAAATACCATTGTTCTGGAAATTTTCAACTATTTTCTCAACAAATGGGAAGAAGGCAAAAGTAAACCATTATTGCTAGTCTACGCCAAGCACTTCATATAAATAACTTAAATAGTTTCAGTAAGGTCATCCAAGCAGTCTGGGAGGAGGAGGAGAGATAACCTGCTAAATTCTCAATGTACCCCATATTTAATAACAATTATCCCAAATTGAGAGAGAGAGAGAGAGAGAGAGAGAGAGAGAGAGAGAGAGAGAGAGAGAGAGAGAGAGAGAGAGAGAGAGAGAGAGAGAGAGAGAGAGAGAGAGAGAGAGAGAGAGATTCATATTTAATCGGTTTTAGAACATTGTTAGGTTGCAGAAACAACAACATCAACAGCAAAGCATTAAATATATTGCAGTATGTGTGCCTTGTAATCAGGAAATGTACCATAGATTGTCGACAGGCTATTACAAGTTTGTATCATTGATCATATAAACATTGTAGATAAATCGCAAGAAAAGTGTACACATACCATTACGATTAACCTTATTTCTTGTACGTTACAGTTAAGAGGAAAACCGCATCCAAAAAAGGTCGGACTAAACAGGGGTCGGAAAGAGGACCAAAACACGCGCATTAGACGTGGAAACAAGACGAGAGGAGCAGACTCCAGGTGATGCTGTTAGAATTTAACTCAGAATTCACTGCTCGTAATATGATGTAAATTGAACACTGCGACTAAATCATGTCAAGGTGAATCCGTTGGATTGAAAGTTGAATTTTGGTCACGTATTATTTGAAAGTGAAATTTTGGTTATGCTTGAATTAATTACATTTATTTTAGTAAATCTGCTAATAGTGAAATTTTGGTTATGTATTAATTGATTAAATTTGTTTTTATTTATTGGAAACGTGGGCTCGTAGTTGTTTATTTCTTTCAATCGCTTGCTCAACTATCTGTTAACGTTCCAGCTATCCTTCCGCACTGGAAAATAACACCGTGGGAGGTCATTTTTAAGTTAACGAACGCCGGATCAATTAAGGAGGCTTTAATGTTTAAAGTTCGCCGTTACAAGAAGCAATATCAAACTCAGTTCGTATGTGAGAAAGTTTGCCAGTGGCTTCCTATAGATGGAAGTTCTCACCAGGGTTTTCTATGGGCTATTTTTTAAACATGGCGTTAAACCCTGAGCAACAATTGCCAGAATTAAACCTTTTAAACAATTTTTAAAGATATTTCCACAACATGAACAACAACAAAATAAAATGCGCCAGAGAGGGAAAAACGTAAATCTTTTTTCCACTATTTAATGGACATTAGTTCCATTAAAAATCCTTGAAGCTGTGAGGTGAGACAAAGTTATAGTAAACTCAATTCCCAGAATACCTTCTTTTTTAAAATTTGTTCCTATTATGGGCCAGTGGAAAGTTAAAACCTAACAGCGCATCTGTACCAATAACATATTTAAATTACGAAGTTTGAACAGGATCTTCTAAATGATGTGAGAGAATTAGCTGTGACGAAGTGAATTTCCAAATACCTTTATGACAAATGTTCTAGAAACATTTACAAGGTTTGACCTGAGAAAAAAAAAACTTTTTGGAAATTCTATACCAACCACAGATCTAGTTCACCAAGTCTAATTAAAATCCTTCAAAACTGTGTTGGAGAATTATCGATGACGAGCCAAATTCTCAGAAAGCTCATTTTTTCTAAATGTTTCCTAGAATGAACAAAAGGAAAAAATAGAACCTTATTTCACAACTGCAGGAAAAATTCAGCAACCAACAGTGTTTCAAAAATATATTAGGATCTGTATGGCTTAGAAAGTAATGTAAAGATGCACCCTCATGTTGATAAACGTTTTTAGTAAACTTCCCGAATGATAGACAAAGGCAAAAGTAACACTTGCTGCGAATCGTCACAAACCATATTACGAATCTAGCATAAAAAGCTCCAATAAATCATTTAAAATATAAGGGAAAATAAGTTGAATTCTCAGTGTTTCATGTTTTTGTAATTTTATTTCCCAAAAATAGCCATATGGAAAAATGATTTTCATCTACACTAACCACATGTCCAGTCTAAATAGTTTCAATAAAATCTTATAAGAAATGTACAGGGAAACGTTTTGATCAGCTGATTTATAATAAAAACAGTATCTGACAATCATAAAAGACAATTTCAGTCGTGTGAAGTAAAGCATTTTGAGAATCTACAAATAAAATTTACAGTTTCAAGAAAATATTGAAAGCAATGTTGGAAGCTTTTCAATAATTTTAAATACAATTTTGAAGCTCTTTCCATGACAAGGATATACATAAAGTATGGCTACCGATGTGCAAATAAATGATTTAACTATTATCATTGAAATAGTATTGTTCACAATATGTCAACCCATGTTTGTATTCAATTTCAGTGATATTAGACTGGCAATATTCTACCTTAATCTGAACGGACAGCCATGTTATAAAGAATTTATTACAATAAAGGCCATTAAAGCAAACTGATTTCATGCCCATAGGACATGTTTGTCAAAGTCTGGAAATCAACTGGTCTTGTATGTTAATGTAATTTCTGTGTATATTCATCCCTAGAGTGTGTGGAGATCTCGTCATCAATGTGTTTACGACCACAGCGATTGATTTCATCTGGTTTGTACATCAGTGCGCTACAGGAGAGAATGAATAATGGTACAGCATGGTCATCGTTCAAAAAAATCTCATTTATTTTCCCAGGGCTTCCATGTGTGTACCTTGATATATAGATTATATCTTCGTTGTTTGAATAGATATGAGGAAATATTTCACAAGTGAAGTTGGATACACTGGATTTCAAAGACACGAGTGACAATACAAATTGTTTCGATTTCACGAGTGAAATAATTCTTCATATTTACTCGAAAATCTTATATCATATTCTTGAATTCCCAGTTGTTCTCACCATTCTCAAACATTTTAATGATGTTTTTGAGAGTTAGACTTGGGACTTAAACAAATTTTACCATATAATAGTTGTTCTTAACAATGTGTCTGTATGTCGTAGACTGTAAAAAACGTAACGTATTGTATGGGTGACAGGATATCTAATAGCAACAGCTTATTAAAAATCCGTCACTTTTTTATTTACAGGATTCTCATAGAAAAATGAATAAAAAGTAAATACCTGAAAACTACGTTAAGTTCTGTAAGACATTTGTATGTCACCTCTTTATTGAGTAAACAAACATACACTAGGGGGTCTAGACACATTTTAATTGATGTTTTGTTCTGAGAATTGGGGAGGGGTATGTAGATGATGACTATGACGACGAATTAATGAGGCCTAGTAAATCAAATACAGATTTTAATAAAGTATTAAAGGGTAGATATATTTGCTAAATGGAAAAGGAAAGTTGTTTAAAAACTGATGTCGCCAATGTGGTTATACGATTTTTTTTATCGCACTGATATTATTCAAAATGTCATTACGGAATATAGAATACATTTGCATATTTGTGACAGAATCCACGATAATGTGATTAATTTGAGACAGAATCCATGATATTGCAATTAATTTAATGCCTATAAGAATGAACTCTTTTTTATAGGCTCTTCGTTTAAAACATGATCTTGGTTATATTGCAAGACTTGAAAACCTTAATGAAAGATGAATTTAAATCGACAAAAGCATGGATAATATTTATTGATTTTGTATATGACGCTCAAAGGATTCATGCTAATTTAGAGCATCTTTCAGGGAAGTGCATGGGTTGACATCGGTATCACAATATCTGGGAAGGTCAGCAGCCTATTCAGTGGATATTCTAGTTTTCTGAAACGAATTGTGAACTACTACTAATACTTCTAGATTTGGCTCAACTGTATAAAACTGTAGTTTGAGATATAAAAAGGTACATAAAGGCGAAAATGAACAGGTTCACATTTAAAACAACCACCAGATGGATTTGATGAAATACTTTAAATTGTTCTAATCATTTATAATCTACCTGTCAACAAATATATGTAATTAAACCACAACAGACACATGTGACTATTTCTAGGCTGAAGAGAGAGAGAGAGAGAGAGAGAGAGAGAGAGAGAGAGAGAGAGAGAGAGAGAGAGAGAGAGAGAGAGAGAGAGAGAGAGAGAGAGAGACGGTCACTCACTGTGGATTATAGATAAAACATCATTTCACGCTACACTTTAGTGTATTGTATTTAACAATCATGTATGTCATTCTTTCTTTGCGTTAATACTTATATATTAAGATATGGAAAAACTTTTTGTTTAGTAATAAATGAATTTAAAGCAAACAACCCAAGGCAAGCTCTTGAAGAATCAGTTGTTGATGGTTACTACAGTAATCATAAACTTCTATCCACATTTGTTTGGCAATTTATTGGGGCTTTTCAAGGTCCAGACCTTAATTAATACCATAAAACGTTGCTTGATAAATAATTATGCAACAAAATATCTGACAGGACATGCTTTTTGGCACAACTTGTCTTTCTGTACATCGTTTATCAGACACAAATTATTTGTACCGTGGCTACGCTGTATCCTGTCCAGCACATCTCAAAGATGTTTGCTCCTTATTGTTGTATTCTATGTGGAAAATGCTCAAATGTATTTGTTAGATGTATCTTTCTTTGGCTTAAAGTATATAACAAAAAAGTACTTGGATTTATACAGAAAATATTCGCGTTCACTAATAGTACCCACTAGCAACCTCGTTAATCACTCGTGTGTAATTTGGATTTTTAACATAGCTTTAACAATTTTTCAGTTATATTGCTGCGATGTCTGCAGTGTGGCAGTTTATAGTGATGTATAGCACTGGGCATCACGCCGCATACATGTATCATGATGTCTCATCCAGTTACATTAAATTGACACCAGGCCGACCAGTCCTAAAACTAACCTCTTAATGCTGAGAGCCAAGCGATGCAGCTTTTAGTCCCATTTTTGTGAGTCTTTGGTATGACCCGGCCGGGGATCGAACTGACGATCTCCTGCATCCGAGGTGGACGCTCTAACCACTCGTTCACATGAATATTTTTCAGAACCAATCCAATAACTTTCACATAGTTTATAACTATAAGACCCTGAATGTTTTATATTGTATGTTTGGAAACCCTCATAAATGTTTTTTGTATCTTCTAAGCTGTGTTGTCGCCAGTATCATTGACAGTTTTCACTGCTCATCTTCTAAAAACAATATCAAAATGATAATATTTCAATTAGTATTTTGTAGTCACAAAATTACCTCTGTGTGGTGACACATTTTGTGGAATAGGGTTCAATGTCCAGTACCGGATTTAGGTATAAGCTAACGAAGCTACAGCTTAGGGCCCCAAAGTCTGAATTCAGTCTGAAGGGGCCCCTCAAATTTATTTTATACCAAATATGGCCTCTATAGCTTCCCATAGCTTGGGGCCTTGTTTTGTCTAAATCCGGCACTGTAAATGTCATATGATTTACTTTTGTACCGCTCCGGTGACCTAGCGGCTAGAGAGTCTGTCTTGGATGCTGGATGTCGCGGGTTCGATCCTTGGCCGGGTCATACAAAAGATTTATAAAAATGGTACTAACAGCTGCCTCACTAGGCGCTTAGCATTAAGAATTTAGTGTCTGGACTGGTCGGTCTGGTGTCAGAATAATGAGACTGGGTGGGACATGCTACATGTCTGCGGCATGATGTGCTAGACATTATAAACTGCAACACTGCAGTCATCGTATCGATATGATTAAAAATAGTTAAAGATTCAACACACACACACACACACACACACACACACACACACACACGTGTGTGTGATTTTCAACCGAAACATGAGGATTTTTTTAATTGGAATTATGTTCCAAAATATAGAGTAGCATCATTAACGCGAAATCAGATGTGTTGCTAGTAGAAACATAGTGAGCGTTTCAGCTAAATAGTGGCTAATTTACATTTGCAAGATTGATAAGAAAACTATATTCGCCAGTTTAATGTATACAAATAATTTTAATTTTAATAAAATATTTCGATACTTAAACGACGCAGACTACTGTCAGATAATATTTCATATATGTGTATATAGCTGGACTGCGTTTTGAACATAATGAATTTTTATGCTGTTTTCACACGAAATCTAAGAATTCCATTTCCGGCACTGACCATGTATTTTCTGAAGAATTGTCGAATATAAATATTTTCATGAACATGTTGAAATACAGACAAAATGTGAATAGTAAAATGCAGTATGTATCTGAAACAAAGATATCGGAAAACAGAGAGAACTTGTGGAAATGTTAAATGATGCAAAGACAGACATATTCAAACAGTCATTATAACAAACTCAGGGCAATACACTTAATATCGGTATCCTTTTATACAAGTATCTGAGAGGTGTACATGATTTCATTTTTAAAAGTTATCGGGTATATTCTTGCTTTGGCGAATTTCTTTTCCTGTATAAATTAAGAACCACCTCAATATTTACAAAAAGACCGCCATGTAATAGATCCAGATAAAAATATACTTCGTAATCGCAATAAACTCTGCGATTAGAGAAAGAGTTTAATGCAATGCATGCCAAAAGTAAATAATATCTCAAATTAGGCTTGCGCGGCTGACGCAACAGAGTTACTATGGGTATACAATACGTTCACGAGCCAGTCAGAGGCAAAAAATGCAAAGACACGTCGCCAATGAAACAAATTTCATTGAGTAGTTGACGTACAAGAGCCGTCTGTTATCGTAGATTAAAGATCTTCTGAGGGGATAACTGATTTGACATGAATGAATAGGTAACGTTGCACATAAATACATACAAGCCGGCATAGACAAATATTTAGCGTTACATATAGACAAATAGTAACTACTCTAGGAAATCCATACATGCATTTGCCTAAATAGATCAAGAACAAACTGTTTGTATCATTATAACAAATACGAACAATAAATGTTTTGCATTTGTCACAAACCATCAGAAACTAATGTACACAGGAGGCGTCAGTGTTTTAAACGATTTCAGCTAACAATAAACTGTGAAAATTGACAAAGAAAGTGATATCTGTTTAAATTTGTATGAAGGAATTGAACCGTCTTACATTGAACCGTTCGAATAAACGAAAAAGAAATATCAAGACATTTTGTTGTGCAAATAATGTTTCAAAATTAGGGATCATAACGACTACAATTATGCAAGATATTATTCGATAGAAATTTAAAATATAACTAACGTGGTGTTATAGCAATTAAATCTGCATCGCAGGCAAAGGCATATATTTAAAAATGCCTTATTTCGATTTCTTATCCATGAGAAAAAATTATCGGAACATAAAATCTTATTAAAAAATATAGATAACTCGATATATACAGTGCGAGAAGAGGGTACAGCTGTAACATTTAAGAACTATATTAGTACTAGTTAAATGTTCCGTTTGTAATTTATTTCATTTTTAAAGTTGTTTCTTTGTTTTCAGGTGCAAAGTGTACTTTTGGTTATAACAAACAAGGCGTACATGGTATAGTTGTGCATTGCACGTGTGACGAAAGCACAATCCTTGGCAAAGGAAATCGCCAAGATAGAGACAAACAAAATAGTTTTTATCTATTGTAGGAAATTTTATTACGATGTGTTGGGAGAATTGCAAAACTGGTGTATCAATATGCTAGGCCGAAATTTCAATAGCCAAGTTGTTCATAAAAGAGGTCAAAGACAATTTAACTGACCAAAGATGTTTTCATAGTCATTTGCAAAAATGAACAACAACATGCATGACACAAAATGGAAGGACAAACGAAAAATTTTTTTTAAAGCGTTATATATTCATGAAAATTGTAAAACTTTGATCTTACTTTACGTTCTGCTCAATCATTTAAATATAAATATTTACGTACATATATTTGATAAAAATAGCACATACCATGCTCTGCTTTTGAACGAGAAATCATTTATTTACTCATGTATTTTTGTCAAGCAAAAGAATTTCATACCAGTGATGTGTGATTTACAGTGTTTTAAAATATTGGCACAAGAGTGTTTTAAGAGATCGGCACAAGAGTGTTTTAGGGAGATTCGCATATGTATCACAGAAATGAGACCTCAGAACCAGATAAGGTATCGCAAAGGTTTATATTTTTTTCTTAATTTGTTTTTATTTGTGCGAAATTTTGCTAATCTTTTCTTGGTTTTAATATCATTTTGAAAGTAGTAAGAAAGAGAATAATGTGTGACTATTCATATCTACATATACCGTTCACACAGTCTTATCTATAAGATAAGAAGATAAGAATTCTTTATTTAAGACTACATAGTCCATACATCTAAATTAAAATATGGGTATAAAGTAAAATATTGTAAACATAAAATACATACATATCATATGCACAAGTATATAG
Source organism: Potamilus streckersoni (assembly GCA_016746295.1). NCBI lineage: Eukaryota > Metazoa > Mollusca > Bivalvia > Unionida > Unionidae > Potamilus > Potamilus streckersoni. Next base: position 792,093 of record JAEAOA010000314.1, read on the forward strand.
ATACATCTACAACAATTAATTGCGCCTTGCATGGTTAAAAATGAAATTAAGTGACACATTTAAAGAGTAATTTGTTCCATCTACTAATAATATGAGAATTTAAATGAATGTCATGGTTCCAAAGTGATTTAAATGTACAGTTCTCACTCATAGAGAATCTTCTTATCATTGAGAATACATACTTTCTCATTACTTCCTCAAAACGAAATACATTATAATTTACAAACATGTTGGAGGCACCGTTCCATCTACGAAAACCTAATAGAAAGCGAAAACTATTATTATAACCAATTACTAGTTTTCTTTTCACACTTTCACTAAAGTTTGTTCACAGTGGAGCACAATACATAGTGCAGCAATAAGATTTGAATAATCTTGTTTTGAAACTCAATGAACAAGGCTTAAATTTGCGTAGAAGCATGTTTGTTCGAGTACACAAATATCGATAATGTCTCATCATATCTTCATTATCTGACTGATTGGATTTCAAAATATGGCCCAAATACATATAACTGTCGACATACGTAAGAGCATTTCAGAAGAATTTTATTAATAAAACATTCATTTTTGCAAAAATACAAAAAACTAGCACTCAGATAATTTAATTGTCCTCGATATTCCTTTATTCAAGAAAATTTATTAATTTTCCACAAAGGTGTTGTCGAAAATACATTGATTACCGAAACAGATGCACTAAAATTACTTTATTCATATTACAAAATTCGTATGATAAAGAAGTTGCATTAAACAAAAATAATTATTCGTTGATATTATTCTCATTATGTTATTATCAACATAAACTCAGTTGAGTATATGATGTACATTTGGAAAGGAATAATGTATATGTTTTTCGAATCAAGAACTGTACTTGATTCTGAAAAAAATGGCTCCATTCAAGAAATATACTGGTATGCAAATTTTCGGTTACTCTACTTCGAAAGACCATCTTCTAAACAATAGCATATTGACTTTGATAAGGATCGACACTTCATATCGAACAAAAATTATAAGAATATATCATGCAATTGTTTGTATATACAATGAGGCAAATATGTTGGATTGTAATATTTAACTCCTTATGGCATCTTTTCGTACGTATGTCAATAGTTCTGCGTTAGTCACCCTATTATTCATGCTCTATATATAATGCTGCAAATTTTATAAACACTTTGAGTACCAAAAGCAATCAAACGTGCAGTAAATATGAAAGTTGGTAGAAATCATTAAGTTTACGTAACAGTGTGTTTTTAAGTTTTAACTGCTTTTGGGGACAAGTAGATTCATCAGTATTTATTACCTGAATACAACAAATAAAACATGATGTCATCTATGTTGTTAAATACAGCATGACACAATAGTTAGTGTTCTTTCAGTCTAACAATTAAGCAGCCAATTATGTTTGCCTTCTTTGCTTTTTCAATGACCTCAAAACTTTTGTTCTCTGTTGCTCCTGTAATACATGATCATGTTCAATTTTGTTCTCATTAAGCCTTAGCAAGATCATATAGATCGAACAGAAGGTTGCCTCCTGTAATTGATCCACGCTTTGCTATCCTTAACTATTCATTCCACATTCATAACATCTGTTGTGGCTATTCTGTTTAACAGTAGCAAACTGTGATACCGCTGTTGTCATGTTTCAGTATACCATCCTGACTAAATAGTGTTAAATCATTGGTTTTATTACGATTCAATTAAAAATATTTTCTTCTAGAACTTTATAAGTTCCCTTGAAGACATTTATAAGAATTGTGATTGGGTCCATGTATTTCTCCCATTTCGGCCAGTAGCCCGCTGTTAAGTTCCAACGTAATTAAAGCTTATGATCTAAATACTTCCAGTCTATCCAGTCGCAATGATTTAGCGTCACACAGATGGACTCTTTCTGCTAAGGACCCTATGCTATCTTGAGCCAATTTCTTTCTGGAGTCTTGAAAGTTCGCTTTTATTGTCGAATTGTTTCCACGTCTACCCAATCGTATGTTGGTGTACAGAAATTTGTTATATGCTATCATATACTAGCTATATGGTTGTTTTCATAACTGGTCAGATTTGTTGCTGAAACTGCCTGAAAAATCTCTGTATAATGTCGTATGGCGGTTGTAGCCAGACATTTTTTTATAGTGCTGTATGTTTCTTTGTTTCATTTGTTAGCACGTTTTCTTGATAGACTTTGTCCAAACATTTAAGTTAATGCTATGCTGTAAATACATAATGTTTGGTTTATTACATATCACTGACATTCAATACAAAGTGTCAATCATCAAACAAAATTTCGGTCATTGTTGTACATATGTAATTACATACGTGTGACTTTATGTTCTTTATGTAAGACTGATCTGATGAGAGATTTCTGTCTTTGCTGTGTCTCCCTTCCTTTCAAAGTTATTGATGTCGTAAAGAGTATCCTTGTGTGTATAGTCATCTTTTCACCAGCTTATCACACATATTTTATGCTAATTAACTCAGTCCTGCTTACTCTCACTTTTTTCTCTGTGACATAAATTGGAACATTTTCCTGTATTCGTAGAAACACATCATATACATAGCATTATGCGATTCCTTTAAACTATGAAGACGGGGAATTATGGCTCCTCATTTTTATAATTACGCTTCTTAAATATCTCCAAGCAGTAAACATCAGACAGTTTGCCTCTAATCAACCTTAAAAATTAATACAAAGTCGAAATTAGGACTAAAAACGCACAAAACGACATGATAATTGTGTACAAACCTAATAATTTATATGAGTAAATTAAGTTTTGGTTTATCTCTTTTGTGTATTTTGTAGTTAGCAAAACATGACTGATTAACGTTAAATTTATTCGTCCAAGTAATTGTTCTAGGTTTAATTTCAGAGTTAACATTTTCCAAGAAACATCACACTAGTGTTAAATGTATAGACGTTAGAACTGCAAGGGGTCTACCTTATTATATAGCCATCTCATTGCCAATGAAAACTACGCAATTAGAGAACTACCATATGAATACACCTTGATTGGCACAAGGTGATGAACATCGTATAGGAATATATATTCCGGTGTTAGTGTGGATTTTTTTTTATCACATTTGATTTCATATTTACCGCAGTTATATAATTCTTCTACAGTCTTCTGAAGGGGTAATAGAGCTCGCTGTTACTTTGATGTTGAAGTCATTAATTTTGTGCTTCCTAATCTAGTCGCGGTTTGGATGGATATCATTGTTTTGCTTTTTCTTCTTTCTATAACCTTCCCTATTGACATTATACATTACCATAGTTTTTCATTCTTTATTTTTTCGCCTTGACTGTTTTTATGTATTTAACAGTTAATCATTTATTAAATTAAATTGTTTCATTATTATCATTATTTAAAGTGAATATGATATTTCTGAGTTTGAAGGGAATGTAATGGCTTCGTGGTGGTTTGGGTTATCGCTATCTAGAAGACGATCGGCCACGGTTCTATTGCCCGGATCGAGTAAATAATAAACTAATGATGGAATAAACAAAATGAACAAGATCTGAGCAGATATTAAAAAACAGAACAACACTAGCTCCTGTATGAAGAATATATATATATATATATATATATATATATATATATATATATATATATATATATATATATATATATATATATATATATATATATATATATATATATAAGAAAGTGTAAATGACAACTGAATAATACACTTTCTCATAGAAATAAAATTAACAGTTTTTTTAAAATGCATTATCCATTTATCCATTCCATTGATGCCTATAAGACAAATCTCATCATGAGATCGAGTGAACCATGTAACTTAAACTCCCCAGCATGCCTGCATGACCTAGTTGGTGACAGGTTACTCTTCTCTCATTAAACTTCCCCACCACATACAATTATTAAATTAAATTCAAATAGTTTGTTGTTTTTTTTAAAAAAAAACACGCAATAAAAGTATGCAGCTGTTTTCATTACAGAAAATATTTATCAATAATTCAGGACAAAATTACGCACAGAAGACAAATTTTAGTGTATCTTGATTGGATAGAAAGGATACTAATTCTTTCTGTGGGAGATATATTTTCTATTTGTAGAATCTATTTTACTTTCAAAGACATTTGCACCCATTCCTTTGTCAATATCTTAGAAAATGTTTTATAAACTTTTTTCAGGTTTCTTCTAATATTAAAGACTAGTTATCTGACATTAGCGATGAGTCAGACAAACTGTAAGTGAAAACACAATTCACGCAAAGAAAAACAGAATCTAATTTACCTATGGAATATAAATGTAATTGCAGTAGTAACGTTTGGGGAAGGCATACAAGTTTGGGGAAGGCATACAAGTTTGGGGAAGACATACAAGTTTGGGATGATATATTCAATAATCAAAATTTTAACTGGAAATTTAATTCGAGATACCATATAAATGCGCTCATGGCAGAAAACATAACATTTCCACAGAACTTTCGAATGCGAACTGATGTAATTAACAAAGATTTCTATCTCTAACTGTAATATCATTTGTACACTGATCTGCGATTTTAGCGCAATGAACGAAGAAAAGAATCTTCGCTTATTTTTGGAAATGCATACATATTCAAGATTTCCTTGGAATGAACCAGGATATTGTTAGAGATCAAAGTAATATAAATGTAAAAATAAATTTATGTGATTTTTTGCAAAGATATTATAAGCAGCTGGTTGATTTCGAATTAATATCTGTAGCAAAGCGTTTTATCAATGGAACTAAATATACTTAAAACGTCCTTCTATTTAAGTTTTTTCTTCGTTCCATTCCAAACTGTTGATACGACATACTAAAAATTATCGGTTTTCCTCATAATAAATAAAGCGCAAGACAGAGAATAAATTGAAGCTGCTCGATGCCAATTCCAGTCCTAAGATAAAGTTACCTATATTCTTTCTAAAATTTCTACTGGTTTTTCTAACATGTATGTAAACTATATTGCATGGGGGCTATTTATGAGACTTAGTCTCTTTCGTTCTATCCTCATCCACCCACCTTCTTTTCTTTTGTGTACAATGACACGACGTGAAATTGCCAGTATATAGATTTAAGGTTCTGAAACTACGTAAATTAGTGTATTTTTTTCTTACACTTAATAAAAAAATAAAAACAACAGCAAAAGAAAAATGTCATCGCTAAGTTGAACGGCACTGGCAACATGAACAGCAATGTCAGAAAAAAAACCAATCAGATAATCCTTGAGAGGATGTGTATAATCCTTAGACAAACATCAACAAAGAGATAAAAATGCAATCAGTCAAGGAAAAAAACAAGACGTAGATCTAAGATAAAAGGAATTAAAAATAACAAAATAAACTGATAGGAGGAAGAAAAGTAATTTAAAGCGCAAGAGAGTTTGGAAAATTCTACAATAAGAGTGGTAGATATAGTTAATATGATAGCCAGTTACATTACAGTAGACTCATTCCATGACAAAGAAGTATACCTTAGAAATTTAATAGACAATATATACGCCAACATATCGATATTGTTTGCAAACGATAGCTTTTGTTGCTGAGTAGTACTGTAACAGTGTGAATTTTTTAAGATGTTAGTGCACAACATATCTGAGTGAATCCTGTTGCGGTCAGTGTGACACGACACAAATTAAATTGACTAATTTATTAGACAGCGTAATAAATCACTAAAATGCAATAGTTTAACACTAATTGTTGGGGCCGTGAGTGATTTTTAATTGGGTTAACAGTCAAACAGTTGGAGAGGCAACGCGAATTTGAGTTAAACGACAAAATCGAGACAATTAAGAGACAAATTGTGCCATTGGAAATAAGTGTTACAAGGTAAAATTTTCCACCAAGCGATTTGCGTAATCGAGACGGAATAGAGAATTATTCTAACCTCGATGTGCATGTGTTAATTTTCAATAGCTAGATAAAATTAATCTTGATAGGTTAAACTAAATATGGGCCGTGTTCTCCGACAATATGCAATGTTTTAAGCAATTTGCATCGCGAAATTAGTCCAAGTGTTTCTGCAAAAGGGAAAGCGAGAGAGAGAGAGAGAGAGGCTCGGGAAGCACAAATGGAAATAGCTCTGTCTAAGCACCGACACAGAAAGATTGGAGAAAATTACGGTCAATTGACATTTTTAAGCATCCAGAAAAAATAAGAAAGAATGAGGAAGTCAGGTAACGTTTCAAGACATGGTTAGAAAAGTTTTACGTTTGTAGAGAAAAAAAACTTTAAGCAATGTTTTATCCAAGAGATGTTATTCAATGTAAGCCATCTTTAATACCAAAACGTAGATATAATCTATGCCAACTTCTATGTTTAAAAACTATAATAAGAAAATTATATTTTTAAGGAGAGTGTTTAAGTGGTGAGACTTAAAAAAAAAAATTGTATATTAGAATTACAGAGGATCGAATTTGCCAAGTATATTTGAGGGAAAAACGGCCACTCACTTAAAAGCAACATAGAGGTAACTGTAGTACAGAAGAGAGCTGTTTTGACTGTGATGTAAATTTAAAATAAACACATCTTGGAACAACGTATTGAGAGTACTCTTAGGGGTACAGAGCGAACTTTATTTTTACATTTAAAATTCTTGCGACTGTTTGAAATAGAGAGAAGAAAACAAAACAAGAATGAGGTACTTTGTAATCAAATCCAAATTAATATTACAAATCTAGTCAGCATGTTGGTAAGAGACATAATCTTCGATGTAAAAATAGATATACTTTAAATTAAATGCTTAAAATATCGCGTTAAATTATATTCATCAACATTTTCTTGTATTAAAACTAAATTAAAGCATAAATAGAGAATTTGAATGTAAATTCATCAACATTCTGTATAAACTTGAATGTGTTTAATTACCTTATCCTGTAAAATTTCCTCTGATAAAAGCTTCGAAGTAGAGTGTCTATTCAGTTAGTAGCATAGAGGGTAGGGAAAAAAAGATCCATTACTGGTTCAATATTCATCTTCCATTTTGAGAAGGAAAATATCGACTTGTATGCAGATTAAATCCTTCCATGTCTCCTACAACATTTGTAAAAATTCAGAAATAAACACTATATTTGTAGTTTTTATATATATATATATATATATATATATATATATATATATATATATATATATATATATATATATATATATTTTTTTTTTGACCAAACCACCAAAAACGTATAATAGGATGGATTGTACAGTATCTTTCATAAAACACCAAATGCTTTAATTCTTGGAAGTTGGGGATCAGGAAAGGGTTAAGTATACAAAAAATATTAAAAGAATGTGTAGATAAAACGGGATAAGTAATAATTAGAAAACAACATGTGTTTTCTTCCGTGTCGAGGAATAAAACCTTTTTTAATAAGGCTTCGGAACAGCCTCAACCTGACGGCGTTGACATTCTTGCGCCGTATTAAACTGGTTCTTTCCACCCGCTCAGAACAAAACACATGTATGTTTGGTTATCTATTGCTAAATGGACCAAATTATTTTTCATCTGTCAATCAATATTTGCGTAATGGAGATTAAACTAGACTGTTGACCTACTTAATCACCAGTTAGGTGTAAAACCAATACTACATCAGGTGACCAGACAAACTGATATCCAACTGTAGTGTGGTACCTTAATAGAATTTTGCTATGATAAATGCCAAAACATCAACTCACTATAACCTTGATATTTTATCAAATTTTCACATGTTTCAGAACATACTTCTTAGCCCTCTTCCATCACTTTGGGAAAATTTTAAACAATCGAGAACAGGAACATAATCCATTGGTTTTAACGACATTTTAAAGACTCTCTCTCTGTCTCTTTCTGTCTGTCTGTCTCTCTCTGTCTGTCTGTCTGTCTCTCTCTCTCTGAAAACGCACTTTTAACCCATATAAATACATAGATTAAACAGTTCTGATCAAGTTATATTTATATTACTCATGAAGATGCGTATTCACATGGATATTCAGGGTATGATAAGCTATTGGTTAACTTTACAGCTGTCGAGTTTCCCTCTCCTTTCAATCGATTACTTCGTATTACTAAAGACGATGCAATTTTCCCGCGTCTGTGGATACGAGTATTCCAACACTCTATTCGATTTGTCATTGTCAGTCGATCAACCTTATACCGCTAGAAGAACAAATGAATAACAAAGACTGTCAAGTCAGTAAATTGCACATTTTAAAAATCCATTCGAGTGCAAAAGGGAGCTGTCGTGCAGTAGTGATAGATGGGGGTGATGATGACAAATTCCTTCTGTGGCGTTAGGAAAACATAAAAACATTTCTACCAAACTGTGAGCAAAATGCAATTGAAATGAAAGCAACAGGATAACTAATAGCTTTCATCGTAATTTGATCCCTTTGCCTTGAATGCTCTCGATGTATCAGAATTTTAACTCAAAGAATAAATTGGAAGATGAAACCTGGAAGAAGTTACTATTTTGGCCAAACATTTCTTGAATGTTAAGTCAGAGCAATGTATGAAAATTCGTTCCACCCATTTTGATAGCTATGTCAAAGACGGCAATTTAAGTGTCCATTCTTCCAGCCAGCTTTGATGGCCTACTTACTTTGTCCTTTTTTCTTGTTTCCAGAGTTAATGGAGTCTTTACTTGTTTGTTCTCAGTATAGTTTCTTGGTTCATAATGTTTCCTTTGTTGTGTATCAGTCATCGCGGTTCTTGTGGTTTTCTTGTTATTCTGTCTGTTGCTGCTGTGGTTCTCTTCTCTCTTTCTCTTGTTCTTCTGTTGTTATCTGATAGCTATGTTGTGTTTCCGCTGTTGTTGACCCTTGTTGTTTGTTTTCATGTTGTTTTATTTGTCCTGCTGATTGTTCTTCTCCACTTTGGTTTGTTTCCTTTCTTATTTCTTCTTGTCTCTGTTTCCCTTGTTGCTGTTGTAGAAGATTTTCGTGTCCTATTGCTGTTGCAGTTTCTTGTATTGGGCTTGTTTTTAGAGAAGTTTCTTCTAATTTATTGATGCATTTTCCCCCTGGGTTTTTTAAGTACTATCTGCGTTATATTTCTAGATAGTGTATTAGTCGGTGTTAAAATTGTTGGTAGTGCTTTGTTTACATTTCTCTCTGTTATTGTTTGTATATTCTCTTCTGGTATTCGTGGTTGTTATTTTTTACTTTATCTGGTAACCATTACTTGTTGGTGCTGCATCATAGTGACTTCTTGTGGTTCTCTGCTCTCTACTGGAGTCTCTAAAGTTTTGGGACATGTGTGTGGAGTATTTCCTGTCGTTCCGACTTGGCTTACGTATTTACATGTGTCTGTTACAGAGGTAAATATCTAAAAATCTTCATGGTTGAGGGGTGATGAAAGGTATGTTAATTTGTTATAGTACTAGTAAACTTTAAAGATCAATAACGTACATGCTGACTCTTTGAGCCGCCTTGTTGTCTCAAGAAAATGTTCAAAATAGCTCTTTTTTGTCAAAAATTAATGTAAAAGAAATGGGTTGGTAGTAATATCGGTGCAGTATAAAAACTACCAGTTGCATAAGAAATTAACCGTAATACCTCAGTCGGAATCTTACAAACATGCTTTTAACAAAAATCATTAGTTTTTATTTGTATCTTTACTGTAATCTTATAATCATTTTTTGCAATAGGGCATCGTTGGATGAAAATTTGCCTAAAAAGCTGTCTAGTAAGACATGAACACAATCTTTCTTTATTAAATGGAGACCATGCTAAACATTTGTTCCGACAAACATTCCCGGACTTGAAGATCGCCTCACGAATTCATGTTAAATTTCACGAATTTTTTTTATCCCTATTTTCACTAATTACTAGCCTGGAGTGTTGGCAGCTAATTGTATTGCTAAAATGTTTTATCTGTGATTCAACATACAAAATATAAAGAACTGCATTTGGATCGTTATCGAAATCAATACCCTACTGTTTAGCACACGTTTTGAATTATATCCAAACACATGCCATACTATACAGCACGTGCTTTTTCATTAGAATCCAAACATACCGCATATATTATCCATTATACACTGTTTCATTACAATCCAAACACCACCTACCAGCAACAGCTTTAAATTTCAATCCAACAAATACCTCAAAAAAGAAAGGTAGGAGTGTTCATAATTACATGCATACAAACATACTATAACATACAAGGGTAGAAAGTGTTCATACACACACTACTATACCTACTCAAACATTAGCTTACAACAGAAGATTAACGGTTTTAAGGAGTGGGGGTATGGGAAAGACTTAGACGTATACAACACATACAAAAACTTAAATCTTTGGCAAACATGATTAGTATATCTATTTTCTAGAGACCTGGGTGTCGTCGCTTCACTTGTCTTCTTCTAGAATTTCTTTTCACAGCAGTTCCATACTGCTTAGACATCTTTGCCTCACCACATCCAATAAGTCTTTTTCTATATCACTGCATTATCATCCTGATAATACCCACGATGCATTCATATGCATAGCATATGCATATGCATAAGGGAGTCCAGTTGAACAGAAAGCCCGAAAAGATGGTTGTTGACTCTACATCTTGTCTATATCATTCAGTTGTCTTGAGAACAGGTGACACCATGGGATAAAACATATATAATGTTACGACTTTAGGTCTTCAAATATGTAACAAAAACGTTAATGCAACAATTTAGGAAAGATTCAACAAACAAATCTTTATTTCCTTAAATGCAAATAAATAAATAAATAAATAAATAAATAAATAAATAAATAAATAAATAAATAAATAAATAAATAAATAAATAAATAAATAAATAAATAAATAAATAAATAAATAAATAAAACAATTTAAAGTATTGTGTATTGAATACCAAATAATCCTAAATGTCCCATCGCAAGTCTAAAGACATAGAATGTTCCAAATGAATTCCAATAATCTTGGAGATCCAGATGCACCACAATGCACCAGCAAATAAAGGTCACGATAATTCCAAAATAATCTAAAGCTGATAAAAACTTAGTAATTCCAATGATTAATTTAAATATATAACTGAATTCGAATTATATCTGAACACAACTGTTGATTCTGAATAAATGGTTTTCCACAGACTAACCAAACCAGGATACGAATTATTATTTTGCCAAGTCCAGTCTCTTTAAATTTATATACCGTCTTCTTTGACGTGGACACTCTAAATTACCAATGTATTTTGTATTGCGATATGACTATTATGTCGACTCGAGTAGTCGATAATATTGCAAGTATAATTTCTAAAGACTCTATGTAAATCTCTGACGAGAAGGGCGATTTGTTTTGACCGTTTCATCTTAATCACATCCTGAAAGCTGCTATTCTATTTTTATTTTATTTTTACTTCATTTTTATATCATTAAATGTGATTATTAATATGATGATGATAGTGTTCGCAGGATCTGATATTTTGTTCGAAACATAGTATTTATTTAGAACGTAAATGTGACTCGTGTAAGCACGATTTTTGTGTTACTGTTTTGTCATATTAAGTAAACACTCGGAAATAGCTATGTGAATGATTGGTTGTGACCACTGTCATTACTAATAATACTTGTTGACATTCTTTACTACTTTGGCGATATTTCAAAATCCATGATTTCTTCATGCATGTACATGAAATTATGTGTTAGTTGCTTTAAATGCTCAGGTACTTGCGAACCAATCTAGTCACAATTTTAACATCTTAGAGAGTCACATTGTAATATGTAACAGTTTATATTACCTTAAGAATAAGGTATTCCATTTGTGTTGAAAAGAGTTGTTCGTTCGTAAGTATGAAGAATGATATGTTTTGTTATTGACTATAGCTGTACTTCATCAACCTTTTAAATAATAATTATTTTTTTCTGGAGAGCTATACAACTGGCTTTGGACAAAGTCGTTTGCTGAAATTGATTGTAAATTGGAACGGGACTGTACAAATTGTGATTTACAGTGAAAATTCTTGTCATTTGTGCTAATCTTCGTCTGACGTCATCATGTGCCATCTTGGAACGGAATTGAGATTCAGACTACGTCAATTTAGGACTGTTTAGTCACAAGACTTGTGTTTTTTCACAATTTTAAGATAATGTTTTGGATCTTGTTTGTAAATCTTAAGTCTTGTTTAAAATTTATACCTTTTCACCGTGTTTTCTAGCGAAATAAATTATTTGTTTAAATTTACAAAGCTTGTTGTCTTCGCTCTTTTTCATGTTACTTTAAACGAGCCGATAAGTCACACCTTCCACAAGGAAAGCAAGTGTGTCAATCTGAATTAAATTATATTTTTGAAATCAGATGAAAGGAACTTACTATTCTTGCTAGAAGACAGAACATGTCAAGGGGTGACAACGACTGTTATCTCATACGCTAACTGAAGTGGTATCATAAATACATGTGAGTGATATTAAGATGACATGATGGAGCCTAAACAAGCACCTCTGCCACAACACCAAGAAAGCCAAGTATCCACCAAAATGGAACGTTGTTCAGTAACTTATGAAGCTCGGTCACACATTTGAGACACTCAAAAAGTATACGGTGGAATTTAAAGAGTTCAAATCTCAAGTGCTACCAGAAAAATTAGCAGGTCTCATTACAGAGATGCGGGGTTCATTGTTAAGGACACTGAAACGACAATTAGTAACTTACAACATCAGATGTTTTCACCTCGTGTCATTGTCGTGAGTCGATTGCACACCGAAAAGAATTCAGGAACAGAATGGAAAAGATGATAAGAGGGCATTATCCGACAACGAAATGAAACATAACTCTTATTTACAGCAACCAGGCATTTCAAAAGAGACCGTGTGTATCATTCCTGAAATGTAGGAACATGAACATGTCTAGGTCACTCATTATATGTTAAAAGTAAAACATCAACTGGTTCTTAGAGCTCCCGTGCTTTGATGACCATATATTCTTGGGCGGAAAATGTATCCATGTGTAACATAATCAAAAGCTTTTCAATGACATTAACCTTTTCACGTGATTTCTGGCAAGCTCTTATTATTGTGAGAAATGCTACCAAGGATAGGCGACTCACGAGCAACACATTCATCGATGAGAGTGTTTAGCAGCCATTCCCAAAGGAAAAGAACGAATTCATTGCACTTCTTGCAAGCAAATCTATGTAAGTTCATCCTTTTACAAACATCATCGTATGAAAAAATTCACCGAAAGAAAAGTAATGCAAATCATTGATATTGTGCTCCACCTTTTGAAATCATCTTCGAACCAATAACCAAATGTATACGTTTTTTCATAAAATAAAGATGCAGATTTGGGACCATCGCAGATTACAAGCATTAATAAACAATAAAAAAAATATGAGAATGAACTTGAGAAAGACTTAAATGAAGACCAGAAGAAGAACAAAAGAAGCAAATGGAATGTATCATTTCGACTTCGAATGTACACAAGAGACAGACTATCATATCAATAAGATGGGTGTAGCTCATTCTGTTTGTGAAAAGTGTATATCAGTATAGATATTTTGTGATATTTCCAATTGTGATAAGATTACATGACGACGAGTAAAAATATTTCGAGTTCCGTAAACACTTCCCGATTTTACAGATTGGATTTTAGATCCTACCGACGACACATGGAACAAAGAGGACATGGGAAATGCCATCATTATGCTATTCAGTCATGGTTTACGATTTTTCAGGACACAACTGATAATTTCCTTTGAAGCAATATAGAGAAGAAAATAGCTATGTCAAGCAGGCACCGTGAACGGAAACAAAATTCAGCTAAATGAAAGTGGGATACGTACAGATTAAATAATCCTTGAGTTATTTGATTAGAATGGCAAAACATTTGGAATGTTAGAAATGACCAAAGGTCATTGTAAACATTTTTCAATACTGAAGCCAATCAACACGTAGTGTTCGCACATTTGCCTTAGGTTCGCTAATACCACTGCAATGTTATGCACACAGAAACACAAGTAGTATTCTTTGCTTGGTACCAAACTTGCTCCTCAGACCCAGTTGACTTTAAAGAAGAAATGTTGAAATATTGCCAATCTTATGTGATTATACGCCATTACTATATAAAATGTCGACACTAATATAGATCACGGAGTATAGTTTCTTTTGAATGACCCTTCTACAACCGATAAAGCATGTGGAATAGTCTATCGAAAGAAATTTATTCCTGAGAACAAACTAGCCATCATATCAACTCAATCTTATCTCTAATTTAACTGTCGCTATTGCGCAAAAGCTTTGCGCTAACCCCAGTAATTGTGTGAGAGTTAAGACCAATGGATGCAAAGATTTTCTCTGGATGGCTGGGATTTTAAAAAGCCCTCCAGATCATCGATGAATTTCACAGTTGTCCCACTTATTGTCCTCAGCAAAACCTAAAAATCTTTCTTCAGAATTCACCATGGAAGCGTTTATAAGCACGTATGCCAACGACCGCTAATGCTCGAAACTCAAATTGAAATGTGGAATCACGCTTACAATCGTCGTTTCGAAACCAATGCAAATTTAGACGCGTTGCCTAGATACGGAATCTTTGAATCAACGGGACAGTTAACTTGAAGTACTAACCAATGAAATACCTTTGCTTGATGACGTGCGCGAATATAAAGAAGAATCAGTCAAACATATCGGTGTGTATTCCTTGTATCCTTGATTTTGCATTTATGTCAAAATATTACCAGAACACATTACCGTCAAAGACATTACCAGCCTGAAAGCAAAATGCAAATGCAAAATATTAGCCCCAACCAATTTGTACTCTTCTGTCTTACTATATCATTGCCAAGGAAAACTGAGGGACCAACATTTTTGCCACTAGGAAGGAGGTGCTTTTACTTGAACGCGGATGAGCGTGGGGACCAACTGTTAAACATGTACGAAATTTGACACGTTTATACCACAGAACAACACCAAAAGGACAACGACTCAAACGAGGGAATTTATTTCTAATTATGTAAACGATTTTTCCAAACTGAAACAAGAAGCTAGTGACTTTTCATCTTGGTGTCAGAATGGCCAACGTACTGTTTTACGAAATGGATCCAGTGAAAATCATCCCTGAATATTTTATCCTGGTCGATAACGATTAAATGACAAAGTTTTAACCCCTGACAAGATTGGAAATGTCATTATTACATTGTTAGATGCATTGGAACCTTAAACAGATCGAGTTCTTTAATCTGACATAAACGGCAAACCTTTATATGCGCATCCATTACCGTTATAGCCCTAACCCACAAACCGAAGGGGACCGTTTAAGCGCATGGATTGGCAAACACCCACAATACACTATTATAGCTTTGCTAACGGTGGCCCCTACAATATTAAATTAAATGCACTACATTTTTAACCCTAATGCACTACATTGTTGACTATAATGCACTACAGTGTTGATATTAATACACTATATTTTTCACCCTAATGCACTACAGTGTTGAATGCACTACAGTGTCGACATTAATACACTATATTTTTCACCCTAATGAACTACAGTGGTGACAATAATGCACTACAGTGCTGACATTAATGCACTATTTTTTCAACCTAATGCACTATAGTGTTGACTTGAATGCAATATAATGTTGACATTAATACACTTTATTTTTCACCCTAATGCACTACAGTGGTGACTATAATGCTCTACAGTGTTAACTTTAATGCACTACATTGTTCTTTATATGCATTGTCTTGTTTACTAAAAATTGTAATATACATTGTGTGAGATCACATTTCCAGTTTTGACCAAAACAATGTATGGAGCGCAGGCCCAATCAGTAGGGGTGGGGCTTATGACAAAGTAAGCATAACCCCTTTGTCACCCCTTTTATCAACAAGTTTGGCCGAATTTGGTGATAATGTAATAAGGTGCCTGTCGAGTATCCTTCGACCTTTCAACAATTAAATGGGGTTGCATGATCATTCTCTGTTAGGTGTCGTTTAAATAACACAACAATTGATAAATAATCATTATTTAATCTCTTATGTGTATTATATCTACCCATTTTCTCAAATACTTGACGGATTGCATGACTGTTGGAACCTTTTCTCTCTCTACCTCCGGTACAATGACGCAAATGAAGGAGGACATAATTACCTATTATTGTCAATACTGTATTTAACTTAGCAATTATTTCAAGTCGAAAGGGACCACAAAGTTACTCAAATGTGGTAAAAATTAATGTCTGCGAAGAAGAAGGAGTGGAGTGGAAGATGTACTTTCCTTGTCCACTGTAATCGCTGCCAATGCACACCTTTCATATAAAAATGTTCATTGGAAATTACGCCATTGTTATGCAAGTACACTGAATAAAGCTATATAATGTGTTTAAGAAAGTGAAATATTTTAATTATTATATGTGTTAGAAAAGGAAATATTTTGATTATTCTGCATGAAATTGGAAATATTAAAACTTTCAGAGAAATAGAGATCTAAGTGATCTGAATCATAAAACTGGTGGTCATAATTATTCAGTGAATAGCTACAAGGCCCTGTCTTATATTAGTATGTTTAGTAGCACATATATTGACCATTGCACAAAACATTTTTCCCAGCAGAGCTAAAATCCAAACATTTTCTAATACCCACCTCCAACAGTTAACCATATCTGAAAGTGTCCAATATTTCACTGAAACTCGTTCAGAATTAGACAAAAGGCATTAATTATGCTTGTGATCAATAAACTTCAAATTTATAAATTCTCATTTGGATTATAATCGAATATGTTTCACAACATTCCATTTCATTACCGCTTTGGCAGACGTGACACGTATCAAACGTGTGATAAAAATGGATCATAAATATAATCATATTTGTAATGTCACCATTAATTTGTAAAAGATATAACCTTTTCACAAAAATGAACGTTTTGTTTTAAAAAAACAACAAGATTTTGGCTATTAGAGTGCATCAGTCTAAATGAGTTCAATTTCGTTGAGTTCATACACCTGTTTGTTGTTACTTGATCCAAGGTTGTAGAAATGCAATCTATTGATAGCCCGGTATTAAAAACATTGCTATGGTTGGTTCATAGAAATTTACTTTAATATTGCCTTATTAGAAAATACGTTATGTGTTATGTTCTTCAAATGGTTACCAAGCAAACTATGTAGATTTTATTAATATGGAAAGGAACAGTTGCTGTTAATTCCAACCAAAATGTTCATACATCTATTGTTCAGTCTTTTCTTAAAAAAAATTAGCATTATTAAGGAACGACGATGATATCTTTAAATGCTATTAAACCAAATAATCGTATGCAACTATACGTTTTTTAAATTTAGAACGTAGAAAGTGTTCATTTCTGTGCTTTTAACTTCAGTAGGTCCCACATATGACAGCATAGCTACAAAAAGAATGTCTTTTTTGAGTCAATTAAGGTACTGTATTTGCAATTGGAAGGTGACATTTATATGGAAGTTCCTTGGACATTTTATGATTTCGAGAGGCCTTAAAAATCTGACACAAAGGATACACTCTTAAAATGGTGAATGTTCGAGCAGGTTTGACTATAATTAATTGTTAGCAAGAATCAGACGCGTGCTGCGAAGACTGTCGTCTGTCGTCTGCCTGTCATGCACAAGCCCAGCGCTCATATTTAACCATTTATCATCATATCCCTAAGAAATAAGAACATTGTTGAAGGAAAGCGCCCAAGGTGAACAAAACTAATGGCGTAAAACATTTAGCTAATTGCCACAAACTCCCTGAATAAGGAATTAAAATCATAAACAGAGTAGAGAGCGCTTTCCACGCTGTTTTAATGACTACATGATAATATGAAAGGAACACTTAAAACGAATGATACCGATCGGATCAAACAGATTGGAGAGCTGTCTCTTGGCCGTATGGATTAGGAAACTTGTGAACAGAAACAGGCGTGATCAAAATTTCTCGAACGAACTATATCTGTAAATATCAGTGAGGATAAAACTCGACTTGAATTACCAGGATACAGATTTGTATCATTACACGCAGTCAACCATTTGCACTTAACACATATAATGAACTTTTAGCATGTCTTTTGAGTTCCAGTTAAAGGCATCTACTCAGACCTAAAGCGTTTCGAAAATAGAGTCGTAGACCACCTTAGAAGAATATAAAAAACAAAGAGTAAACGTGTTGACAGAGCCTTATTGAAACTGTGATCGTCTTCGGAAATAGAATCTTAAGGTACAGAACAAAACTAGTAAATATAAGTGCCGTTGGTAGCAGCATGCAAAAACTGTCTCAAAGCTACAAGAGATCATCATGAGACAATGGGACATGACAAAATAAATATTAAGACCATCTTAAGAGTATATTCGAGGAGGTACACGTGGAAAGCTTGAAGTTAACGAGGTACACGTGGAAAGCCTAAAGTTTTCCTTCATAGAAGATTACGCTTTAAATGTGAAAAATCAAACATGCTTACTGTAGCTTTTCGAGACTCACAATAATAATCATATCATATAATCACCACCATTCATTACATTTTTATATTTGACTTCCGTGACTTTCACCCTTTGAGTCTTCATTACATTACGTCATCCTATGAATGTCGGTATTCTCTGTCTCTCTATGTCTCTCTTAATATATATATATATATATATATATATATATATATATATATATATATATATATATATATATATATATATATATATATATATATATATATATATATATATATATATATATATATGACAAATTGGCGGCGTGCAAACCACACCAACCTCTTTCACTACGGTTCGTTGCTAGGGAATGACCTCCGCGGTGTAGTTTACCCAGTGTGGATAGATAGAAAGAAGAATGCAGATCACTGAACAAGTATATTGAATAAAATAAACACGACGAACACACTTTCAATGAACAAATATAAAATTTAATCAGTTTATCAACAGAATTTAAAATGAAAAGAAATCAATGACTTGGTTACAAAAGAAGGAAAATGGTACTAACATGTACTCAAATAAAAAGACAATACAAATTTCTTTAAATGTAGAATTACTTTCCACGTTGATATACTATCTTCATTGCCAATGAGATGTGACCTATGAGTGCAACTTCATCACCTATTTTATGCGGACATCAAGACTTCCGTTCGTCCCTGCTCCGTCGATCTTTGCCTAGCTGTTTCGTCTTGGACTCTTGTCCGTCGAACTCTGACTTAACAATCGTCTCTGGACTTAGATTTCTGCGTAGAACTTGTTCTGGTCCTGTGATTGTTCAGGGATTTCTCATGTGAATCCAGGAAAGCTGTTTCCTTTTGCCGTTTCTTTATTCGTTTCCACGAACCTCACGTATAGTCCGTCTCCTAACTGAGACAACTATCTGGCCCCTTACTCTCTAATGAAAACGGACTTTTTACGAATTCAGAATGTAGGGTTTGCCTACTCGCTGAGACAAAAATCCCGCTTTACTGCCAAATCACGAGATAACGTCTTACACGCTCTTCCCGGAGTCTCGACCACTCTTTTTCCAAGTACAATTGAAGACTAAAGAATTTTCCTAAAGTAAAACCTTTAATTTCTTACAGAGATACGCCCATAAATCCATATTAACCAATCGAAATAGACTGTTTCCTAAACCTGTTCCGTAGAATTTTTGGATTGACAAGACAACTAAACAACTAATAATGCCGTAATTAACATTACTTTGAACAATCATCTATATCCAGCTCCCGCCCTTTAACCGTCGATTTTGGGAAAGGGTCTTATGTCATTCTCTTGTACCATAGCATCTGACTCAATCATGTTACGTCGCCTAGAACGAATTCCCTTTTGACGTTCAGAGATGAAATGAAAATAATCATCTATCTCTAGCCCTTTCTACTTTAATTAAGTTGACTTTGATACAATTCCTTTGTCCTCGGAATCGAAACACAATGTATATTTATATTCACAAATAATATTAGAAAAAGTATTTTCGTGCACACAATAGCTTGACTCTTTGAACCACACAAATACACTAAGTATATCTCTTGTTCCTCATGTTAGTGTATCTTTTTTCATAAACAACGTTTATAGATTTCTAAAACTGAAAGCTATGCTCCATACTCAGATTCATCAATAAATCAATAAATCTTCTTGAACGTTAAGTTACTTTTTTTCATGAAAGTTCAAATAAAAACACAATGATTCAATTACGAGTTAATCCCTTTTGCTTCTATGGAACAGATCCAAAATACTCTGCTTCATTTTATGCAAGGCCGTAAATTATAGATTTTCAAAGAGAACAAATCTTGATATTTCACTGGAATGAAATAATATCAATTTTTGTCTCACTGGCCATCAATAGACACGGCTAAGGTAATGAACAAGATACGTTATTACTGGACGCTGACTTCTCCCGTTCAAGACGAATGGATTGGAAATCAAAGGAGGGGCACATTTTTGGCTTCTTAATGTGCTACTTATGTTTGAATTGGAAGTGAGTAATATATTAATATTTATGTTGTCTGTGCGAATATTCATAAAAACGAAGCAGGATGTTACCCGTTAACCGCTGATATCGCGAGAGGTCCAGTAAAAAATGTGCTATGCTATAATCTTGCTAACCAATCAAAATTTCATGATACGAGTGAATAACATATATTTGTCACCTCAGTGGAGAAAATGAATTATTTTCACTCATGGCTTGGAGTTTTGGCACTCTCGCGATGAAACATATCCATTATTCCGTCGTTTCAAGCAAATATCCTTTCTATAATGTTTCATTGCAGGAACGAATATGGTAGGCACTTTTATTGATATTTTAAAAAGCGCAATTTGTTAAATCATGTTCACACAACCTCCCATTGGAGTGTGTCGTGCATATAAAACTTAGAAATTCATTTAAATACTTTGATGTTTAATTGCATCATGAAATCATAATAGAGTAATTATAGTTGCTATCTCAGACGATATGGCATGCTTGGAATAACAATCAGTGTCGTTCAAACAAGGGCTCAAACATTCCGGCTCAAATCAGGAACAATGCAATATAACACACACACGTGCGCGCGCGTATCTGTTTTGTGTGTGTGTGTGTGTGTGTGTGTGTGTGCAAACATTGCAGTATTGCAACAACAATAAATCAGTTATATATCATATATTTATATTTTGAAGAAAAAACAATTAAATATTTTTATTGCTTCGTCCAAAATTTCATTTTCTTTAAATTTGTAGTTTTCTGACCACAGACTTAAACAACTACAATATAGTATGAGACAGAGATCAACAGTACTCGTTGATGCCATCCAACATGAGAAGAGATCAACAGTACTCGTTGATGCCATCCAACATGAGAAGGAGATTAACAGTACTCTTTGATGCAATCCAACACAAGACGGAGATGCAATCCAACATGGACAGAGACCAACAGTACTCTTAGATGCAATCCAACACGAGTCGTATGAAACACAACTCGGACGAACGAATGGTTCTCTTACTGTGAAGTGAGTGGAGGTAGGTGGGTGAGTGGGTAGTGGAATGATGACACAAGATTTCCCCACTCCTTAAGGGTTTTGGTTATCGTTATGTAGAAGATGTTCGATAATCATGTTATTGCCCGGATAGAGTAATCAATAGCATAAAATAAAAAAAACTAATGGATCAGATATCAGGGACCTTACCAGTGAGATATAATAGAGTAACATGAGTATGTAAAATACAACAATGTAGTCAACAGTATGAATAAAAAGACATATGAATGATCCACTTTCTCTCTGAAATGGTTACAAATTATGCGAAATTCATTTAGCCGTCCTGTTACTGATAGAACAGTTTCACCATGTGATCGAGTAACTGATCGAACTCTGCCAGCATGACAGTATTTTCTGGTGCTTTCGGTCCGTTCTAAAACAATTTTGGTGATCGGTCGATGTTTTTCGTATTTTTCCTTCTCTCCCTCTTCTCTAGCACTAACCTCTTCGGGTCATGAATCCCTTAGTTGCGGACTGCGCCCTCTTTTCCATTGAGCAGTCATGTATGTGTAGAGCTATTTTTATTTCAATTGAAAAAATAAAATCCATCACTCAGACTAAATGCATGCCAAATTTGCCTTCTCCTGCGATGAACCAATAATATCTCTTTTTTGCATCAGAGATCATCTATCGAAATCAACAGAACTAGCTAGAGTCATTCACACTTAATAGACAAAGAACATAATTATTGACGTACAATCCTCCTGATAGTGAATTTGTCTTTTCTAGCGCTCTTACACATCGACCGAGGACACGATGTAATTATCCCTCGTCAGATAAACCATCGAACCCTGCTGTGTTTATAAATTTGCCATTTATATAACAGACTTGAATCATAAACCAGCCCATATTTTTCTGAACTCACGGATAAATTGAAGCATGAATTTAAAATGAATAAATTCAGCAATACTACAAACTTATATCAATGAGCATTCATAGCGTACATTTGAAACTAACTTCGTGTTTTTCTGAGCCCTAGTTCTCTCGACATTAGAGAATTCCCTCCTTCCATCTCTGGATACGGATCTCTTCCAGACCCCTTGTCCCTTTGACGTTTTATAACAGGAACACGCGATCGTTTAGCTTAGACAATCAAGATTGCTACTTTACCCGCCAGAATTCGTATCAGTCCCATAGAAGTCAGAAAATTATTTCTAGCCCGCCTTTATTAATAACTATTCGGGAAAATGTCATTTTATAACACCAGTTTCAAATGAACTACAACTTCCCCAAAAAGCTTTTCTGGTTTATCTCATTCCCGTCAGCTAACACTACATGACATTACATTAATTTTGCACTTTTGTCTGCTCTTAGCTGTTAACAAATGAATTGAAACTTAATTCACTCCCTAAACAGACAAGATTCTACTCCTTGTAGTCAACAACTTATTTTGGAACTAGCCAATGCATCGGTCTTATGTCTCACACTGACCACAACAGAAAGCACTTTGACAATTTACTACGGACATATTAACCTACCATTATACAATCTTATTGCAACCAAAAGCCGTGTATTGGCGACATGTCTAATTAATTTCGTCATGACATACAACGACTATGTATTGGCAACATGTCTAACTAATTTCGTGATGTTATTCAAAGACTGTATTGGCGACATGTCTAATTAATTTCATCATGACATACAAAGACTATGTATTGGCAATATGTCTAATTTCGTGATGTTATACAAAGACACCGTGTATTGGCTATATGTCAAATTTATTTCGTAATGTTATAAAAAAAGACTTTCCAGTTTATTTCCTCATGAACTACAAAACCTGTAGTGTTTATATATTCGATACGAAAGATTTGGTTTATATGCTCAACGTGAAGGACTGAAAACTTATTAGTTCCTGTGCTGATATGCTTCTGCTTTCCTATTTAATTTACAGCGGCAAGAAAACATAAGTGTCTACTTTTTACATCTGTGTAATTTATGAGAAAGCATGCCTGGGCGTTTTGCACTAAATAACATATTTTCTTCCCAAAATTAAATCATTGCGCAGGCACAAAGGTCGCTGAATCTGCATTAACTCCCTTTTCCCACCTTCTAAATAAATGTGTTTTCACTGCTCTCTTTCCCTTTGGTAATATATCAGCTAAATTAATTACTCTCATTTATTTTAGTCTTCTTGTTCGGAATCGTTCGATACAGGAATCAGATAGCAGGAATCTATTTTTCAGGCCTATCAAAATTGTTCTTTTTTCTCATAATTCATCGGTTACTTCTTATCGTTATGAAGACATTAGCGCCTCTGCAAGGACGAGATATGCAAGACATAATCTGTCATTCTGACATGGTCAGCGGAATACCACTGAAAGCTCAATCTGTCTAAACGAGTCTTTATTTAAAGATGCAAAATATAAGTCCATTTATGAAGGCGAAGATAGCATACAAATTTGTTATGGTTTGTTGGCCATGAAAAGAAAGCGAGTTTTATTAAACCGTTTCGTCTAAACAATAATAATACGAGTAGCTTGGTGGTGATGATGGTACTTTTAATATGTTACTAACGATATTATACGAGTATATAACGCTTAACGCGTTTATTACGAGTCTGACCAAATAGGTTACTGAGGCTCCATACTTGAAGCAGTTAAATCCTGCAAGATATGTACGAGTTTTGATGTTTCCATTGTTTCCATTATTGTATGTACCAGTGAAATCAAGCAAGATACGTACGACTTTGATATTTCCATTACTGTATGTACCACGGAGATCAAGCAAGACACGTACGATTTTGATGTTTTCATAATAGTCTGTACCATTATATCGTATAACACCTTTTAAAGTTATAACCCACAAAATAAGAGAATTTGAAATGTGCGATATATTCTTATTAGTGCGAGTGATGGCTTTTCACTACGGTCTGTTGCAACCCTTAGGCACTCGACATGTATACATCTTATTAGAATGTTGAATGTCTGGATTGATTACTGAAATATTGTCCCAAAATGACATTCACTCCCTCTCACACAAAAACATACATACATAGCACATATATGTATTTATTTATGTACATACGTACACATGTATACACTACAGACATGCATGAAATCATCCATGAACAAAAAGTTGAGTAATGGACGAAAATTAGTTATATCATTTTTTGGTCTGTGACGGATTCATTCTTGTTCCATTCTTCAACTTTTGACGTTCAGAGAGAGAGAGAGAGAGAGAGAGAGAGAGAGAGAGAGAGAGAGAGAGAGAGAGAGAGAGAGAGAGAGAGAGAGAGAGAGAGAGAGAGGGAGGGAGGGAGAGAGAGAGACTAGTACACTTTCCTACTGCACTGAAGCCAAACCCTCAGACAATAGAGTCCATAAAAACATTTAATTTTTACACCTCGTGTGTATATATGCAAACAGTTATTCATATGGATTTATTACATATTGCCAAATATATCCTACAGTAGACAGATAACAGAGGCATTTGATTATATTTACAATATCAACCGTGTAATAATATAAATGATCATTCATCAATATTGCTCTGTAGTTTTGATGAGCTCTACATTTCAATAATTATATATCTCATGTCTGCAAATGAGACAATTTCCTATCCCTAGCAAGTGTATGTAAATCGACAGGGTCGATCTAAGAAAGATCGTATTTTCTAAAATTTAACAAATACTTTATTTTACTAGAAAAACAAGATAAAAATGAGAAAAAGGACTTATGGTTTATGAATCAAATCCACAATTAATACAAGATTTTAAAAATATGTCGCATCAATAAACTTTCTAAGTGAATCACAGTTCAAATCCCGATGAAATTAACGATGGAATGAGATGATGTCTTTAATGGTCTATTTGGTCATGATGTGTCAACAGTTCTTTGTTGAATCACAAAGAATAATATTCAAGATTGGAATTTCGAATAATTTTCAATAAATGTCTTTGTCCAAGAATTCTTTAATTGGAATTTATATGTACGTTTTCCAGAGAAAGGAATTATTAATTCCGAAATATAAAAACATTCAACTCATGATGGTCACAACAGCACACAGTTGAGCTTTCAGATGTTTAAAGCACAACTAACTGATTCTTACGATAACATAAATTATAAGCCTGACTAAAACAGATTCTCGGACGGAGTCTGGATATGTCATTGATTTCACTAAATGAATCTTGCTCTTAAAATGAATTTAAAAATGTTGCTTACACCAAACTTTATTTGATTTCTGAATCAAGATTAGCAATTATCGAGAATGTCTCAACTACTGACTGTGTATCAGATCAAACAGAACTGAACTGAATTTCTAAAGCAAAATCTAATTCAGTAGACAAAATTATCATTACAATAACGTGTAATGGAAATAAAATAAAATAAAAGAATTTCAATCAACAAACAATTAAAATACATATACATAACAGTGTGTGTGTGTGTGTGCTAGATTTAAGGAGTAGCTTTATGAATTTTAGTGTTATGGCTACGATGTCTGCATTGTGGCAGCTTATAGTGATGTCTAGCACTGGGGCATCATGTCGCGGGCAAGTGACATCATGTTCAACCCAGTCAAATTACCCTGACACCAGGCCGACTAGTCCTAACACTAACCTATTAATGCAGAGCACCAAGTGAGGCAGCTGCTCGTACCCATTTTTATAAGTCGTTGATATGACTCAGATCATTTTCAGTTTCTAAACCACACAGGCTGGAAGGGTAATTCCGGAGAAAAACACGATATAGATAAAAATTACGGGAACAACATTTCTGTTATAATCATAGCAGCAAGATATTATTGTGACTATTCCCAGATGCAAACCTTGCAGGCGTTTTATCAAAAGAATTATAAAATGTTTCTTTAAATAAGTAGGTTAGTAAAAAAAATTGTCCAATTATTAATGGTGAAAAAAAAGAAATAAGTACATGACAGTTCTTGTAAAAATATGAATATAAGACATTTCTACCCATTATGGACCCCAGCAAGATTATGCCTAAAAATGTAATGTGATGTGTCCCTGACAATAGGGTGTATTTAAGAGTCTGTACTGAGTCAAGGATGATTAAGCAGAATGAACAAAATATTTGTCTGACAACCTCTCTGCTACTGTGATCAAACGGGTTTTACGGTAATGCAGACATTTTAATAGCAAATGTATGCAAGCCGTATGCAAATCGAGCAGATTTTATTTGAATAATTTTCTTACAGTTATATTTAAATATTTTATTTATCGTTTATTATAAACTTTATTGCATAATATTTCATTTTTGGAGTGGATCTTTTCAGACTTCATATTTTTGAGGTTGAATTTGCTATCAACATGCCGTGTCGATGATACCATAAAAATTGGTATTACTCCAAAATGTTCCTGAAGCTGCACAAACTTCATTTTCTCATCGAGTTATTCAAAACGTGGAAAAATAAACAAGTTCCCGTTACTGAAAAGCATTGAAGTCAGGCAGCACGTAGCGTACTATGGGAATTTCGTGATTAAAATAGGCCATTAGTCTAGATGTCTTAAGGGAACGACACATGACAATAAAAAAATTGCTTGTAGTCTGTGGATTTGTTCTGGTGTCGGTTGTTAATTATTGAAAACAAATCTAAAAATGTTTGCCTGAAGTAATTTAGGTCAAAATTATTAATATAGTTCTACGTGCATAAAGTGAATCATTTATACCCCAAACAGAATAAAAATGCAACACTCGGATAGAATACAAATATTGGAAATGCCTTCTTAACGTGAGTTTATGAAAATAAAATTGTCACATTCATATAAAACAATGATCGAGTTTCTTACGACTTATCAAATGTGGTAATCTGGCCAGAATTTATTCTAATTATTGTTATCACTCGTCATGTATTTTTTAAATTGGTTTGCTTTTAAATCTGACATTTATTGACCAAACTTGTCATTTGTTATACTTGTTACAGCGTTATAAGGTAATGTGGATTTACTATCGACTTGATATTCAATTGTCCGCATTTATAAGTATATCATATATTTTCCATGGAACGTGCCATTGTTCTCTCTTCTCTCCTACTCGTACACTGTTGTTCCACTTAACACACCCTTCTATGTGCAAAAAGCCATAGACGTTCGTGCAGCTGAACTATGCTTTGCGACATGCACACCTTACTGTTTGATATTTCGTCTTCATGCAACCATTCTTCAGACTTCGGTGTTATACACGGAATGATTATGATTGGAATCCAGCTTTCCTCTTCCCATTTCCCGTGGTTTCATTGTTCTAGTTAATGATCTCGTAGTAATCCTGTAGAATTACCTCATGAGCATCTAGTGGTTGTAGTGGCATTTCCGATTTTGTTGTTATTGCAATTGCGATTTTTGTTCTGGTGTAATGATGCAAAAATGTTTACAGATAATTTCGCAGTACAATCTGTCATGGTTAGTGTGACAAGTATCTATTAAGATTACCATATGGGCGAGACGCACAATAAAATTTTTGCCAGTTAGAGAAAGTAATCCGTATTCACTAAGATAACGAGATTGGGTCCAGGACAAAATTAGAGGATTTACAAATTCCTCTCCTGATATTAGTCAGTTTATGTTTCGGTGGTAAGTCAGAATTTAGCTCCAGGAAATGGCACCTACCTCTCTTTAGATTGTTTAAGGGGACGGTGTCAGAAAGTTGATAAGGAAGCGAGAGATTCTGTTGGATAGTAAGAGTGAGTCTCAATAAAGCACGTTAGTCTCAATTGCATTCAGCATTTTCCTTGATGTAAAGTTTGTGATTTTTTATTGAATGATTCGTTTTAAATATATTATTCAATTTCCTTGTTACTGTTTATCGCTACACATATCAAGAGGACAAATCGATTTCAAAGCTCTTTTCCTGATTCTTCTTTTCTCATCTTCTCTCTCAGATTTGAATTGAAGAAAACTGCATCAGAGTATAAACGTTTAACAACCTCTTATGATAAACATCCACAAATGAATCTAATTTGTCATACGGTTGTGGAAATGTATCATGTACATATGTTTGTGAGTAATTTGTTTACATGAAAGTCGGCCTGACTGAAGAAGGTTCCAAAAGTGATCATTAATAATTCGTTCCCAGGAGTAACGGATATGACCTTTACTATAGTCTCTAAAAGTACCGCCTTTTTCGTACTGAAACCAATTGCCGTCTAATTTGTGCCATGATTAGTTTTGTATCCTCCGTCTCAGTCAGAACTGGTGCCTTTCAAAACATGGATGACAGGGCATAGTCCTCGTCACGGAACCGAGTTGATGCTATTGCTCTTTTGTTGTTGGACACTCATAGGTTCACTAGTCGCTTTTACTTACAAAACGTGACAAAGATCAATCGAATCATATAGGTTTTTCTTGAGAGAAAGTCGTTCTGGCATTAATTATAAGGCATGCATGTATTCTTCTAAGGATTAATAACAATCTTTTCCGACAGTGACGCCATTGCAGATTGATTAAGTTGTTCTTATTCGCTCTTTGCAAGGTCTTGAGATACCTTAATTGACCTTACGATCTAGAAAATGAGATGATTTACAGACAAAAAGGCGAGTTGTTTGCAGTGAAAACTATTTTCATTCATTCGGCAGAATATTACTGTTGTTTGTTATCATCATCATAACATCAGGAAAGAAGCTACTAATACAATTATTCTAATCCTTTATCAAACTTGTAGCAATTTCTAACTGAGATCCGTTGTATGGTTCCATAGGACAAATACTAAAATGCTCATGTAAGCAACTTTTGTTCCCTGTGGGAAGTATTTGTTGTATCGCCTTTGGATTGGATTTCATTAGGAGAGCTGAAGTGCGAGTAGAACTAACAAAACAAATGATCGTATCAATAATCATGACATTTGCAATACAACAAAGTGACGGATGTCTCAATTTAGCTGTTTCAATCGATGTTTACTCAATTAAATGGACGTCAGATTTTGTTATATGTTTTGCACAATAACAGGATGAGTCCTTCACAGAAAGTGGGTTTTTTTTAGCAATAGTATCAACAAGCATTTTCCTTTACAGTGATAAAGTATATTTATAACGATTCATTAGTCGTCAGCCATCTATATACTGATCAGTTTAGTATTCAGACAAATGGAAAATCGTATCTATAGTGGGTTGTTTTCTTACTGTATGCACCTTATTCCAATGGCTGGAGTCTGACACAGAAATCCCAACACCACTTTAAAGTTGGGAAATTTTCATATGTAATATTTTCATATTTTTTAACTTCATTGGTTTATAAAGATATGTATGATGGAAGGATCGGTTTGAAATTCAATCTTATTGTATGATGTGACTCAGATATAAAATGTATTATAAAATCAAGATTAATTGGCTTTCTGTTGTAAATCATGGAATCAGGCAAACATATTTCATCGTCTATTGGTAGAATAAAAATTATACAAAATATCTCAAATATGTCCTAATTAGTTTGATATTTACTCATATTGATACACGAAATTTATAACGTTAAAATATCATGTAAATCTCAAACAAATTACATAAATGCATTTTGCTGACAATAACGTTCATTTCAAATTCAAACATAATTTTGGTCAATCATTTCTAATAACTTGAAATAAATAAAACATGAAAGCTCATTTGGAGTTGCAGGCACGAATGATAGTTTTATATAAAAATTTTCTCTCAAAACCATGACTAAGCACTATAACGAATTATTGAGCATTATTTGAACGTATTATGGACATATTTCCTTTTCTTAAAAATATAAAATTAACGTAACTTTGTCACTTTTGGTCATAACACTACAATTTCTGCAGTGTGAAAGTTTGCAATGGCATCATGTCTCACAACAGTCACATTATCCTGACACCAGTCAGACCAGCCCTAACACGAACCTTTTAATGCTGAGCTCAAAGCAAGGCAGTAGCTAGTATTCTTTTTAAAAGTCTTGGATAAGATTTGGCTTGGGTTGGGACCCTCGACCTGCCGCATCCGAGGCGGATGCTCTAACCACTTAGGCCACTGGAGAGGAATATTATAATGGACAAACGCAATCCTCGAGAAAACTTATCATAACTTCAGCATAATTGTTTTTAGAATGATTTTCATCCACATTATCTGTGGAGCTTCAGGAAATAAACAGTGCTTACGAGAGAGAGAGAGAGAGAGAGAGAGAGAGAGAGAGAGAGAGAGAGAGAGAGAGAGAGAGAGAGAGAGAGAGAGAGAGAGAGAGAGAACATAACAGTTTGAATGAATATAACAATATCTGATTGAATGAAATATAACAATAATATGAGATTCAGATTCAGTCCAATATCCTCGAAATGGTCAGTTTTCAACCAAGAACAACCCAGTGTCTCACAATTTCCAGGTCTATAATCCAACCACTCAGATGTTCGTATTCAGATGACCACCTCAACATGCCAAGTGTTTAAATCGCAATAACCGGGTGCCCTCTTTTTCTTCTCCACAAGTAATGCAGGATAATACAATACTTTCTCTTGTGACCACTTTCTGCATGTCTGCATCACAACATCGTTCCACAGAGTATTTATTGAAACGGTTTCGGCAGTTGTTCGGTTTCTTCTGGAGAAAGCTCTAACAACGTCCAACAAATTAATGATAGTATCTACTTAAGAGCTGAAGCGCCGCTATGTTTGTTTACTAGCGAAAATAGATCCGATGGCAGGGGGAGCTCTTACTCCTTATGCGGAAACTATTTTCCTTAAATGGAAAACATTTTACATCTAAAGTATATAGTAGTAAAAAGTGTTCAGAATAGAGGGATATTGTTTGTTTTAAATAAAGAGAAAAAGAAGGATCATACTTGAAAAAGCATTATTGCAATGTACATTGAAGATTTACTTACCTCTGAAATTAAAGAACAACAACATGCAAAACGATTGATCTTAGAAACATATGACTTGAAATTTATACGTTTCAAAAAAACCCATATAAACACAATTTATTTTTGACGAACAAGTTTGATTTGCTGAAAATACAGACACGGAATGCATTAGATTGATCTTTACAAGTATGAAAAATAAACATAGTGATATAAGGGATCAAGTGTTCGAAACTAATTTGTAACTTCTAATATACAGACGTGATCTCTGCGTTGGTCTGCGTAGAGATAACTTCCACAACTGGAATGTAAATTGCGATGTAGCAAAAACTCATCGCTTCAGTGTCACAGGATTCAATTAATTCCATATCCATTAAAAGAAAAAGAAACAATACAATATCTACTGGCGTTATTGGTACAAATCGCATTTATTTTTATTCCAAGAGAGAAAGAGTCAGACCTGCCTGATGGATTCTAGTAGGGATCACTACAGAGATATGTTTCAAGAATCAATTATCAATGCCAGTCAGACTGGAATTACAATATACATGTAAATGCACTGAATATAACAATTGTGCCAGATAAACAATGCTATTTGAAAATATAAAATACGTCTATCTGAAGAGAAAAATATTTAATTACAGGTCTATAAAAATTCACAAAAGTTAACTATGCATATATCAGTTTTGTTGTTGTTGGGGTAACGGCAATTCTCAATGCAAGATAGTCTATATATATGACAGCGAGTATAACTGGTGGAGAAAGAACCCGGGAAAACCCCGGTAACAACACTGACCCACTGGTAGCTACTGGCAGCGCTCTAGAACACACGTGGACAACGGTGAGATGGCAGAGATCTCTAACGGCGAACGCTTTAGACTACTGACATTTCATTGTCTAAACAAACTAATGCATCGTATAGATTTCTCTATAATTATTGTGGATTAAACTTTCAGATCATTATTAGCTATAAGCATGTTTACTTCCCTTACAGATAAAGACAGTCTTCATTTTGACCTTAGTATTCTTTATTTCTTTACATTATAACAAGATTTTATATCTAACTCATCTTTCTTGGAATTTCAATAAATGACACTTCGTTTCTTTACTTCCACATCCCTTTGTTGACATATTAAAGTCCTTTAGGCAATGTCTTTCTGCCTTAAATGTGATAGGCAATTAATTTATCAACCTCCGTGTCAGGCTGTTCCTAAACATACTTCATCGCAGAGTATGACCTTTCATAGTCTGAAAAATGGTATCTGTTTAGTGTGGTATGAATATAACTTTGTGACATATTACACTATGGTCATAAACTATGGAACGATAAGAAACCAGTAAGTTTAATAAAACAATCTCAATGATACAATCCAGAATGTCTTTGAATGAATTCACTATACTCCCAATATAGTGTTTAGTTGAAAAAGTCAATAAAAAAACATTGTAGTTACAATAACTATACATAATTTATTCCTCTGAAATTATACCTGAATACAAGAGCAAATGACTGAACTTAAAGTAGGAATGCAGACTTTGTTTACAAAACCAATATATGCAAATTTCACTTGACTTCAGACTCAATAGAATGACCAGGATATGGGTAATTTATACGGAAAATTCCGTAAAATTCCCATAAAAGCTTGGGTCTTTAATTTAAATTTTAGATGAACATCTTTTTTTTAAAAAACAATGACAAAAGTCAGGTAGGCCAAAACTCTAAAGCCCACTTATATGCTGGTTTGAAATATCAATGTAAATAAGAAGCAGACTTTCAAAAATTGACATTACTTTGCTGGTGTAAATTTTATGTATATAAAGAACATATTTTAATAGGATTCATTCCTGTGCTGGTAGAATTGTCAAGGCAGTCATATAAAAATACATCTTCATTTGATTCAATTATGATTATTAACTTTTGATGCTTGTATTTTGCATCATATACAATGCGCTACTACATAATAAGAAACTGGTGCTTCATCATCGCCATAAATAATTATTTTATGAAAAGAAAATGGATGATGCATTTAAAAGTTTGTATGATGGATAAGGAAGAACGCTTCCATATGCAATTTAGAAGACTACGATATACTGTCCTTCCTTTATAACGACAAATATTATTAATCATTCATAGTAAAATGAGACATCGTCAGATTCTGTAATCCATTTATTTGTATGAGTGATGAAAGACTGTTGTACTTTGTATATTATTATTTATTCTATTTTATAAATAAAATAATGTCAGTCTTGCCGTTTTCTGTGCATAAAGAAAATTGAAAAAATTAAAAATTTTATTTAAATTTTATTTACCTATCACAAAACGGCTGTCTCTTTTCCGTCTTGACATTGTATCACTTAAAAATGATACTACTACAATTCAAAACATCTGATATTGATAAATCTTGTCACCTAAGAGATTTTACACTTCTATTTTGTCAGCAACGTACGATTATACGTCATACAAGCTTGTGCTAACCCTGTACGTATCCATCAGTACTCGAACTAAAACCTGCAGATAAAACCTCCCTTTGGCTAAATACTAACGGAATGAACGTTACTTTGATGGCTTCACCTAAATCGAAAAGTATATTTAATAAGCTTTCTTTTGTGGCAGTTTTAATTAAAAACCTGTCCAAGTTTTGTTTATTCAGACACCGTAACGTTTAGATCGAACCATCAATTAGTATAAGGCCAGATAAGATGCAATCCTTGTTCTTTCAATAACGACCCATTATTAATTTGACTGTTCTCTTACATACTTAGCTTTAATTATTGTCGTTCGGCCAGCCACCACTCAAGTAGACTCCCACCCCTAATTTGCGTGATAGGATTAAATCTGTATGCACGCATGCTATTGTTTTCGAGAGATCGACACGTTCTGAGTAAGGAAATATCCCTTTTTTGACTTATTGCAATGGGTTTCGAGTAGGAAAAGGACGAAAAATGAACGCCTTATTGCATGCTTCTTAATTAGCCGTTTAGTGTTGAATAGAAAATCACCACCTAATGAAGACCCTTCTAAATGAAAGCAAGCAACATGGGCGTTTTCTAGTCCGATGCCTGGGTAACAGAGCCGCCACTCGAAGGTTTTTTCTGCATCTCCCGTTATGGCACGTCTGGAGTTGCAAATGGAGGAGTAGGCCTGTTGGAGCCCCCGGAGCCGGCAGAGATTACTGAACCAGCCTGTGCTTACTATTGAACAAATTCTGCTGAGTTATCTAAATGGGCTATTCCATACTTCCAATGGTGTGTAAGCCACATTATTAGTTCAAATTGCCCTATCATTTTTCAATTTTGTATACAGAATGTACATACATTTGTTTTAAGAAATAAAACTAATAAAAAGTAACAGGTCTAAGTCATCCATTAAACAACTTCGATGTTTTAGTTTGAAAAAACTGAGGTAATATTTTCGAACGGTGGGTAAGTGAAATCGGATTGTGTTAATAAGCTAAGTAAAAATCCTACGAATTATAGCCAAATTGGTCAGTAGCCCTGAAAAGGGCTGACATCCAATCCCTAAAAGCAAAATCAGGAACGGTCTAAGATGGTCCGGTGGCATGAACTTCTACTTAATCTTCCCAATGCTGGTGTTAAGGACGATGACGTCATCCATCACCATGTCGTCCCATTCCGTCTAGTACTGGGTGGGTCTAGTTGGAAAGCTGAAATACTATGATCATTTCGTTTATTATCGATATCACTAGGGCAACAGGACATTGACAATATTTCTCTCCTAGTGAAATATCCCCGCCTCTCCCCCGCAGCCTGAAGTAAGTTATTGTTTTCCCGTTTGGTCAGCTGGCGATCGCTCTTCTGTTTCTTTGTAGCCATCCTTAAACATTCTTTGTCTTGCTAGGCTGCAAAATTGTTTTCCATAAGGACCTCCACGCATCAGCATGCACCAAAGATAATCGGCAGTCGCAGTCGGCCTCACCGATACTATTAACGTCCTTTCAATCTATGCAGTCTTTGGCACCTGAATCGGAATATTTCTATAACAGTACTGAATTCATCTTAAGATTTATTATTTTATTTTGTTCCCATAAGAGCAGGCATATATAGTTCTAGTAGAACTTACTATTCTTTCACTCAATCTTATTTTGGTTTGTTTTCATCTATCGATTTGATCATTTCTCTGAGAAGATTCTTTTTATGTAAAAGTCACAAATTATTAACCTTAGCAGTCTTTTTTTTTTCAAACATTACCACAACAACTTTAAAGTCATTGACTATATTTTATTCTCTTCATCTTTCTATTTCTTCTCATCGTTTATTTTTTGTTGTAAATGTTGAGGTTGAGATTTTAAAGAATTTTAATTTTCCAGATAATATGTAATTTCCTCAATGTCACACTATTATCTAGCTCTTTATCCGTTGTTCAATGGTTTGTAATGTTTGTTGTATGTTTGTTTAGTTGTTGTTTCTCTGGGTCTGTCCCTAACAGAGTGTAAAATTTAAAAGCTCTGATTATAATATCTAATATCCTGGTAATTAAATATAATCTTGTCCTTATTGTCGTCTTTTTTTTGTTCTGCAGTTTTACTTTTCAAAGTTTTACTTTTCATTTGCCTTCTTTTATTTGTTTGTTTGATTTAGTTCCGTTTTGTATTTCGTTGGTTAGATTGTACTTTGTTCTATAATTGCTAATTACCGTCTGCATTTGATCTCCATGTTTGCTACTTTTATTATAAGCATGGGCTCTGTTAATGGCATGCAAACGTTTACTTGAGGATATGTTATACTGATAATACTGTTATTGTTATTTCGTATAAAGTGGTACTTGTTATTCCCTCTAATCAATTAATATCGTGAAAAAGCAATGTCATTAGTCTAAGTTATACTACACATGTACGTTAGTCATACAGTGGAAATCAATCACTTTTCTGTCTTCATTTGGCTGCCTATCCACCCTCTTTGCAATTGAATGTATAGACTATTATCAACATATTATATAAAATCACCATAGAAAAACCGACTTTTCACAGGCAAGGGCTGTTACAAGTATAAATAGCTGAAGTTTAAGTAGTTTTTGGTGTTATTGACCTGCTGCATTATAAAATGTTTAAACAGCCAGATTCACAAAACCCACAGGTTTATGAGAATCAATAACTGTCACTATAGATCTGTGGGTATTGCATTCTAGCAGTTTAGAATTGCAACTTGTTATGTATAATGTGTACTTATTGGCAGGAGTTGTTAAAACATCCTAATTGTGTTTAAAGCACTGTATAACAATCCTTTATCATTGTTCTTTCGACCATTAATTCCCTCATTTACTTTGCTGGTCATATAATCCATCTTGAATTAAATTGTTTTCTTCAATTCTTAAATCTAACGCAATAGAATATATTGTATTTTAAATATTGTAATAATCAAGTACGAAATACATAGGCAAACACATAGGCAATTTGATATCTCAGTTATTATTTAGATTAGCAAAATGTATTTTTCTCAATGTGCCCCAAATTAAAAATATTACTATACAGATAAAAGAAATAAGTTTGTCTGTTATAGCTTTGTGGTTTGATGTCACTGTAATCGTCAGAGACCTTTTATGTGCTGCAATCTTCTCTAAAATCTTTATCTCTTCAACGAAGTAAAAAAATATTTTGACTTACTTTGTTGCCAGTCTTTTCTCTGCTTCATTCCCAATTATTTCTTTGTAGCTGTTGAATTGGGAAAATGTAAAACTTGTATTACTTGTTTCATTGTAGTTGTTTTCTTTCCTAAATATGTCATAAAAACTAATCAGCTTACATCTGGAAAATGTTATAATCTCATCGTGTTTAAAACTTTACGGTATACTAGATTGTCTGCAATAGCGTTTGCAACAAATCAAAATGAACTGACAGCAAACTCCACTCGAAGGTAGACGGAATATAAGTTGTGTTGGTATTCATGAAACTCGTAAACTACGAGCTGCATCATCATAGTAACAGATGCAGGTTCCATGGTAATATGCACCCAGTATAGAAACGTTTATGCTGCTTTGCACTTTTTTAACACCTCAGTATTGTTTGATCTCTTTAACCAGGTAATTATGCGTTTGCATTATTCTTGTCAGGCTAAATTTAAATGGGTTTCCTTTAGGTGGTAATACACCACGTAGTGGCGTTGTACTTGGTGTTTCTCTCCCAGTTACACGTAAGATATAAATATCCTTCATTTTACTCATTTTCGACTTCGAATTTCCATTATTATTATTATTATTATTATTATTATTATTATTATTATTATTATTATTATTATTATTATTATTATTGTTGTTGTTGTTGTTGTTGTTATTATTATTATTATTATTATTATTATTATTATTATTATTATTATTATTATTATTATTATTATTATTATTATTATAGTAGGATGTTTTATCTGACTAGTTTGCAATAAATACCCACTTTGCTTTCTTTGTCTTAGAATTTAGCATCGAACTATATTTGGTCTTATTTGGTTCGCAAGCATTCATTTACTATCTTAATTATTTAGTCTTGAGGCATCCTTTGAGCTTTTAGATACGCGATCGTAAACTGGAATAATGATATCAGACGAATTAATGGTGTGATTCATGCAATATCGTTTGTGCTGGTGAATCTTTCGACATCATAGACAGTTTAAAAAGAAAAACACGTTGTAACTAACCGTGAGGGCTGAATTTATTGATCCAATATATAACGTGTTAATTATGGTATTGATTTCACTGTTCAGTTATTTGCTGAAATTCCAAAAATTGCTACCTGTTTGCTTTCCTCTTTCACTTCTCCGATCTTGTTTATTTTTCTCATAACTGATTTAAGTGGTTATTTTATGTACCAGATTACTTATCAGATGTAGACATTTTCAAAACAGAGCTCTTGCGGTGTGACTTTTAATGCATGAAGTCTAAGCCTCTGGTGGAAAGTAATAGTTGTTATTAGAAGTAAACATTTTCAAACAGAGCTCTTGCAGTGTCACTTTAAATGCATGACGTCTAAGCCTATGGTGGTAAGTAATAGTTGTTATTAGATGTAGACATTTTCAAACAGAGCTCTTGCAGTGTCACTTTAAATGCATGACGTCGAAGCCTATGGTGGTAAGTAATAGTTGTTATTAGATGTAGACATTTTCAAACAGAGCTCTTGCAGTGTCACTTTAAATGCATGACGTCGAAGCCTATGGTGGTAAGTAATAGTTGTTATTAGATGTAGACATTTTCAAACAGAGCTCTTGCAGTGTCACTTTAAATGCATGACGTCGAAGCCTATGGTGGTAAATAATAGTTGTTATTAGATGTAGACATTTTCAAACAGAGCTCTTGCAGTGTCCCTTTTAATGCATGACGTCTAAGCCTATGGTGGTAAGTAATTGTTGTTATTAGATGTAGACATTTGCAAACAGAGCTCTTGCGGTGTGACTTTTAATGCATGACGTCTAAGCCTATGGTGGTAAGTAATAGTTGTTATTAGATGTAGACATTTGCAAACAGAGCTCTTGCGGTGTGACTTTTAATGAATGACGTCTAAGCCTATGGTGGTAAGTAATTTTTGTTATTAGATGTAGACATTTGCAAACAGAGCTCTTGCGGTGTCACTTAAATGCATGACGTCTAAGCCTATGGTGGTAAGTATTAGTTGTTATTAGAGGTAGACATTTGCAAAAAAGCTCTTGCGGTGTGACTTTTAATGCTTGACGTCTAAGCCGATGTTGGTAAGTAATAGTTGTTATAAGATGTAGACATTGCAAACAGAGCTCTTGCGGTGTGACTTTTAATACATGACGTCTAAGCCTATGGTGGTAAGTAATATTTGTTATTAGATGTAGACATTTGCAAACAGAGCTCTTGCATACATGACGTCTAAGCCTATGGTGGTAACTAATAGTTGTTATTAGATGTAGACATTGCAAACAGAGCTCTTGCGGTGTGACTTTTAATGCATGACGTCTAAGCATATGGAGGTAAGTAATATTTGTTATTAGATGTAGACATTTGCAAACAGAGCACTTGCGGTGTGACTTTTAATGCATGACGTCTAAGCCTATGGTGGTAAGTAAATTTTGTTATTAGATGTAGACATTTGCAAATAGAGCTCTTGCGGTGTGACTTTTAATGCATGACTTCTAAACCTATGATGGTAAGTAATAGTTGTTATTAGATGTAGACATTTGCAAACAGAGCTCTTGCGGTGTGACTTTTAATACATGACGTCTAAGCCTCTGGTGTTAAGTAATAGTTGTTATTAGATGTGGACATTTTCAAACAGAGCTCTTGCGGTATGACTTTTAATGCATGACTTCGAAGCCTATGGTGGTAAGTAATTGTTGTTATTAGATGTAGACATTTGCAAACAGAGCTCTTGCAGTGTGACTTTTTATGCATGACTTCTAAACCTATGGTGGTAAGTAATAGGTGTTATTAGATGTAGACATTGCAAACAGAGCTCTTGCGGTGTGACTTTTAATGCATGACGTCTAAGCCTATGGTGGTAAGTAATAGTTGTTATTAGAAGTAGACATTTGCAAACAGAGCTCTTGCGGTGTGACTTTTAATGCATGACGTCTAAGCCTATGGTGGTAAGTAATAGTTGTTATTAGATGTAGACATTGCAAACAGAGCTCTTGCGGTGTGACTTTTAATGCATGACGTCTAAGCCTATGGTGGTAAGTAATTTTTGTTATTAGATGTAGACATTTGCAAACAGAGCTCTTGCGGTGTGACTTTTAATGCACGACGTCTAAGCTTATGGTGGTAAGTAATAGTTGTTATTAGATGTAGACATTTGCAAACAGCTCTTGCGGTGTGACTTTTAATGCATGACGTCTAAGCCTATGGTGGTAAGTAATTTTTGTTATTAGATGTAGACATTTTCAAACAGATCTTTTGCGGTGTGACTTTTAATACATGACGTCTAAGCCTCTGGTGGTAAGTAATAGTTGTTATTAGAAGTAAACATTTTCAAACAGAGCTCTTGCAGTGTCACTTTTAATGCATGACGTCTAAACCTATGGTGATAAGTAATAGTAGTTATTAGATGTATACATTTTCAAAACAGAGCTCTTGCGGTGTGACTTCATATACATGACTTTTAAGCCTATGGAGGTAAGTAATATTTGTTTCATTATAGGTTATTTCAGTTACTATCTCAGTACTCAGTATTATCTTATCTTAATCATGTTTTAACGTTTAAGCGTTGGATTTTAAGAAAATTATTTAAACGCATTCAAGTTCAAGTCTACGTTGATATCTCTTCTTGTGTGAGGTTCTTGTCTCTGTGTGCCCTAACAATTTAGACAGTTTTATTCCCTCAACTTCCATCTAATTTGCAGCAACATTTCACTTTAATATGACTTAAATAATAGAATACCAAAAAAATGCCCAAGAAAAAATGCAAGAGCGAAATAAAATCTTCTAAAGCTCCAAACTGTTTAATTAATTAATTAACATGTTACAATCTTGCTGTTTTAGCTTCGCAACACTTTACTTACTTTTCACTTTTTCATAGCTGTTATAACTTTTAGTAAGGTTTCTTTTATGTTGAATATATATATATATATATATATATATATATATATATATATATATATATATATATATATATATATATATATATATATAGAGAGAGAGAGAGAGAGAGAGAGAGAGAGAGGGGACAGGACAGACAGACAGACAGACAGACAGACAGAGAATTAATAACTTGATGGCATCGATTTTGACAATCCTATTTAAGGCCAAAATGATCTCTGATGATCTTTACGATAGAGATAAACATGAGGTTCAAATTACAGATGTGATAATTGATGAGACTAACACTGATAATGTTTCTAATCAAGAGCATCAAACTCTTTAACACCCACAAATACAAGAAGCATATTAGGTATGGTACAAACATTGACAAGGATCAATATAAATTATTTTGCATTATTACACGTAATATAATGCACATTGTACTCCAATGTATTAGACAGAGACAAAAATTCAAAATTTTCTAAAGAGTAATCAACGAAAGCAATTTGAGCATTTTTATTTTAGAATGCACAAGAAAAAGAAAAACACAAAATAAACCAAATAAAAGTACTTTTAAAATATGAAAGGACAGAAACATATAAAACAAATGAATCGTATGCTCCAACATTCACATCCAGAAGATAATAATCATTTGTCATAATATATACGTGTTTAATGACATGAGAGTTACATATTCAAAACGTTGAGTTAAAGAATAAAACTGAAAAACTATATGGAGATTTAGAACAAGGTTATTCTTTTTAACCCAAATGAAGAAATAGAATTGAGAGGTTATTTTGAATTTGTTGATGAAACAAATTTAGTAATAATATCAAGAAAATCAAACCTTGAAACGTCTGACAAATAGATTAGCAAAAATATATTATAAACGTAAAAGCTTCACTGAAAGTTTTGAATCCTTGAACAGTCTAGGGATACAAATAACAGAGTATTTAACAAATGTTCAAAATAATTTTAGATGAAATACTACTCACATTGATTCCAACCTTAAAGACAAATACCATGAGGTAAAAGACTGAAACGTTTGTGAGGAAAACGACGTAACAATTGTTTCAATATATTTTTTATTTGCAGGGAGGGGAGGATGCCATATGTATGCTAGCAACAGCTCTAGATATAAATATAGCACATTTTGTAAATAGTTTAACAGGGAAGTGACTGAGAAACAAGTCCTGGTTGCAGTTGTGTTAAGGAAATATGGTTATTATGTGATATATTTAAACAGGTAAGAAATAGATTGCCAACTATTTATTCGAATGAACTTAAAGATAAACAGCAGAATTATTGCGGGGTATTAGTGTAATAAGATATGTCTTTTGAATTAGTTCGAAAAGTTGTTTTTTTTTTAAGTGCGGACAATCTCATTTTGCCTATTCTTGCATTATTGATCCGTTTTTCATTTGTCGAGATAAGACTGTCTTTGGGTTTGTTTTGTTTAAAATTTTTGTAAACGTTTGATCTCTAGCAACCAAATATTTAAAACGAACGTTCTCTTTGAAAATAATTTATGGCGGATAGGTATTTGGCAGCTTTTCTAGCACAGAAACATCTTGCATTGATTATCTGAATAAAAGGGTGGATGGGCGTATTATCGAACCCGTTTGCATAAAACCTTGGGATCGAAAGTAACAGGACCTCATAATGTAAGTAGTTAAAGTTGCTACGTTAGACATGGCCCTAGTCTGTTGAACATGCATTATAAGGTTCTAGGTTAATTGCATATTGGTATTTTAAAAAATACTGAGCTATCCTTTGCTCGGACGCAAAGTTCGAATTTTGCCTGTGGTGGTTTGTTTTTAAAACAAAAGTCCGAAATAGTGGTTTTTAACTCTTTGTTATTTTGAATTGATTTCTTCTTCTCATTAAAGTCGGTAATATCATGTTGATTTATGAAAAATGAAAAGAACTTGTTTCAATACCAGACATGGTGCCTAGAATCAAAAAATAAAAATATAGACTAGGGCAGAGTATTAGTTTGAAAATATTGTTGTTTTTTTTTTCTCATGGGGCTGGTGGCGTTTTTTTTAAATGAGAGGTTATTAGGAGTATGGTTCATCTATTGTGTTGGGCTATTATGATTTGATTTTGGATTGTGTTAGTGACCGTTATTTAATTTATTTATTTTTGTTGCATGGGAAGTATGTTATCAAACTTTGACAAATGAAACTAAGGTGTTTTATTGGTATATCATCTGAGCTATACAATACAGTTACTATATAACTAATATTAACTGTACAATGTAAGAATATACATCTAATATTAACTGTACAATGTAAGAATATACATCTAATATTAACTGTACAATGTAAGAATATACATCTAATATTAAATGTACAATGTAAGAATATACATCTAATATTAACTGTACAATGTAAGAATATACATCAATTATTAACTGTACAATGTAAGAATATACATCTAATATTAACTGTACAAAGTAAGGATATACATCTGGAATAACGCAGCTTTCGAAATCACCAGAACCTTCTCAATGTTTCGGATTTAATATTCTGACTTGTGTTTGTTGCCAGGAAGATTGGTAAGAAACATATCAAATAATTTGTGACAAGCTTAGATACAACAGAATCATCGGAAAAGAATTTAAAATTGTTGAACCATTTGAGTGCCATTGTTTATTATTCTCAGGTCTAGATACATATTTTTGGTCTCTGACTGAGGTCATTATGGATGCGTTTTTATGCGAAATGAATATTATACAATATTACTATTGTCGTTACTCTGACTTAAATTGTGCAAAACATATACGTAAGTAAATAAGTACGATTTTAATAGTGATGGACACAGTTTGTTCATGTGGAAGTTTAATAATTTATAATAACCTCTATAACTTTATGTTGTACAAAGTGATACAAACTGTAAAGATTTTATTACAAGGAAGTTCGCGAAATCTTGTGTGTTCCGTACATAACACTGTCAATAATCGTTTATTCAATATTACAAAATGATGTCGAAACATCAAAGTTTTACACAGGGTTCAATTTACAACTAATAAGAAATAAATTGATTCACGCAGACAACATGCTTGTGAAATTCTATTATGTACGGTTTAGACATATTAACCAGTTCTATAAAGAAATGAAATATAAAGACAAAACGGTACAGTGTCACTCAAGAGATTTGTAGTTAAATAAGATGAAGGTACACAAAATTAAATACATGGTTTAAAAGGCTTAAACGAAACCAAATAACAAATTCCATCAGGCATCATTAGTGCTTATAAACTGAGAAATTAAATTATTTTTAATATAAAATTATTATACAGACTTTTCTTTCAAAGGAAAATCTTACCTTAAATAACATTATAGCAGTAGAAATCATACTAATATTCAAACACTGTAATGGCTGTTTCACATAGATCAAGTAATATCAAGCACAAATCAAATGTAAATTTTCCATCGATTATCACTGCTAAGAGAAAGATATTTTTTTTCAGGATTGAATGTGCTTTTGAATGTGAGACCTGTAAATGATTGAAAAGATAGTCCTAATATACAATTCCAGTCAGGCGTCTGATGTTGAATTATTAAGTGAAAACGATAAACTAAAGCAATCGAAAGGTCGTTACTCTCATTATTCGACAGAGTTAGAGTGTTCAGAAGACAAATATGTGACTGGGAAACAAGTCCTGGTTACGGCTGTGTTAAAAG
Organism: Potamilus streckersoni; assembly: GCA_016746295.1. Taxonomy (NCBI): domain Eukaryota; kingdom Metazoa; phylum Mollusca; class Bivalvia; order Unionida; family Unionidae; genus Potamilus; species Potamilus streckersoni. The sequence goes on from JAEAOA010000314.1 coordinate 836,383, forward strand.
TAATATAGTTATTATTGGTTATAAATTTTAGACAATTTAAATGTATGTATGTATGTATGTATGTATGTATGTATGTATGTATGTATGTATGTATGTATGTATGTGACAAATTGGCTGCGTGCAAACCACACCAACCTCTTTCACTACGGTTCGTTGCTAGGGGATGACCTCCGCGGTGTAGTTTACCCAGTGTGGATAGATAGAAAGAAGAATGCAGATCACTGAACAAGTATATTGAATAAAATAAACACGACGAGCACACTTTCAATGAACAAATATAAAATTTAATCAGTTTATCAATAGAATTTAAAATGAAAAGAAATCAATAACTTGGTTACAAAAGAAGGAAAATGGTACTAACATGTACTCAAATAAAAAGACAATACAAATTTATTTAAATGTAAAATTACTTTCCACGTTGATATACTATCTTCATTGCCAATGAGATGTGACCTTTGAGTGCAACGATGAGAGACTTCATCACCTATTTTATGCGGACATCAAGACTTCCGTTCGTCCCTGCTCTGCCGATCTTTGTCTAGCATTTTCGTCTTGGACTCTTGTCCGTCGAACTCTGACTTAACAATCGTCTCTGGACTTAGATTTCTGCGTAGAACTTGTTCTGGTCCAGTGATTGTTCAGGGATTTCTCATGTGAATCCAGGAAAGCCGTTTCCTTCAATAAATAAAATGTTTCCCAATAGACAATAGGACACGTCGAACTCTGACTTAACAATCGTCTCTGGACTTAGATTTCTGCGTAGAACTTGTTCTGGTCCAGTGATTGTTCAGGGATTTCTCATGTGAATCCAGGAAAGCTGTTTCCTTCAATAAATAAAATGTTTCGCAATAGACAATAGGACACATTCCCAGGTATATTTATATTTTTACAATAATTCGGCTCAGAAAACAAAAGGCATAAATTCTGCCGCATGAACGTTACCTAAGTCTCTGTTTACATAGTCAGTCAATGCTTGTCCTGACCTTAATTCGGGTCACGCTAGGGATGGTCAATTAAATTCAACTCAGCCGTATGAACCCGTATGTAACCCCCACTCGACTGCTGACTCTACCAATCTAACTGTGTTAAGTTACATATGGCTTAGACCCTCAGATCTAACTATTCTAAAATAGTTTACTCGACCAATTAAATATTACAAACTAGCATATAGATATACACTTAAGTGATCAATTAAATATTACAAACTAGTATATGGATATACATGTAATGTTAGGTCATACTCATTTTAGACAGAGTTAATCCATAAAACTATGAAATATTACCCATCATTCCTTAAATCATTCATGAAAATTCCTAATCACTCCTATGTATTAAAGATGCAATTACATGCAATCTTGTCAACTAATCTAATGAAAGTTTAATTACATTCAATCTTGCCACTTCTCCAAATGAATTGATAATTAGAAAATCAAAGAATAAAATGTCATGACTAGCATTTCACTAAAATCCTGCAAAATGAAATCATACATACATACATCATATCAAGAATACATTTGAAATAGATCAACAAATGAAATAACATATTAAAATCGGGAAACTAAGATTGCGTACCTTTTGCCGTTTCTTTATTCGTTTCCACGAACCTCACGTATAGTCCGTCTCCTAACTGAGACAACTATATGGCCCCTTTACTCTATTTTGAAACGTACTTTTTACGATTTCAGAATGTAGAGTTTGCCTACTCGCTGAGACAAAACTCCCGCTTTACTGACAAATCACGAGATAACGTCTTACACGCTCTTCCCGGAGTCTCGACCACTCTTTTTCCAAGTAAGATTGAAGACTAAAGAATTTTCCTAAAGTAAAACCTTTAATTTCTTACAGAGATACGCCCATAAATCCATATTAACCAAGCAGAATAAACTGTTTCCTAAACCTGTTCAGTATAATTTTTGGATTGACAAGACATCTAAACAACTAATCATGCCGTAATTAACATTACTTTGAACAATCATCTATAGCCAGCTCCCGCCCTTTAACCCGTCGATTTTGGGAAAGGGTCTTATGTCATTCTCTTGTACCATAGCATCTGACTCGGTCATGTTACGTCAGCTAGAACGAATTCCCTTTTGACGCTCAGAGATGAAATGAAAATAATCATCTAACTATCTCTAGCCCTTTCTACTTTAATTAAGTTGACTTTGATACACTTTCTTTAACCAAAGCTTCTAATAGTTTTCAAAATTCGACACATCACAATGTATGTATGTATGTCATAATCTCAAACTTAAGACACTTAACAAGTTTAGGAAAAATACACATGTGAAAGAATTTGCAACGAATTAATATTTAATAGTTACAAACAGGTGAAGAAAAATGCCAAGTTTACGAAAAATCTTATCTTTTCATTTTCTCAAATGTACGAAGGAAATTGTCTTGAAGAGTCTCAGCCCGCGTTTACAAATGCTGAAAGGTATATTTATTTTTTCGTATCTTTTCTTAAATACAAACAATTGATATAAAAGGTTAATACATTTTTTTTAATTCTAAATTTAAGAAGTACTTCATTCATTTAAGAACAGAGTTTGAAAATTTATAGTGATGTCTAGTAATGGGGCATCATGCAGCAGACAGACAGCGTCATATACCACCCAATCACATTATCCTGACTCCAGGCCGACAAGTCCTAATATTAACATTTGAATGCTGATAGCCCAGCAAGGCAGATGCTATCGCCATTTTTATAAGTCTTTGGTTTGACTCGGCCTGGGTTCGAACCCACGACCTCCCGCATCCGAGGCGAATACTCTTACCACTTAGGTCACCACTCGCAAGCAGAGCAGATAGACAAAATAATGGTAAAATGAGTGGGGAGGTGACAAATAGTTCAGTTTAGATAGAAACACAGTGCTCTTATATGTATTATTTGTTACCATGCTTTTGCTGTTGATCAAAGGTAAACGTGAGCTTTACAGTGGTTTAATTCCTATTGTCGAAATCAATATGGATGATTTAGATATTGCATTGCAAATGATAATCAAGTTAGTGTTGATGTTTCGTGCTTTGTCGGCAAGGTGGAAGAATATATCGATGAAACTAATCTACAACAACTTGTAATGGTTGGAGAGTCTAACATTGTAATTGATCCTGCATTGGATATAAAACGAGGAAGTGTGTATCAGGAAACCAAATACCATAGGACGTTTAATACAGTTATGATGAAGTAGGGTCCCCTTGCATCCCGAATAATGCGTATTACAGAATTGTGCTTACTTAATGTCAATAACAAACGAACGAAAATGTTCCTTGGTTTCGTTATCGTGTGAGAGTTACAGGCGAGTGGATTAATATAGTCTATTTCAAAATTAAGAGTTTGTTTTATCCAACGTTGCAGGAGCAAAATGCTTGTAGTGAGAAACCCGATTGTCTGAAGTTGTCTGGATTTAGATTTCAACAACAAGCAGAGTAAACTGTCACCATTTTGTTACAATACGAGTTTGTCAGGAAGTTGGCCACTTTTCGGAACGGCTTCTGATACAATGCAGAAAACCTTTAAGGCAAAATATCTCACAGTTGGCCCTACCCAAGTAAATCAGGTACTGATTGTATGTCAAAAAGACATACACTAATAACATTTATGGATGGCAGTCTGTAAGGCAAAATATCTAGACCCATCCAGCTAAGTATTGGTTGTTTGTCAAAAAAGACATATAACCTTTACTGACGGCTTCCTGAACAAAACAAAAATCCTGTAATGCCAAATATCTTATAGATATTTGTCTGACCAAATCAGGCGTTGATTTCGTGTTTAAAAAGATATAAACCAATAACCTTTACTGCAGATATATAGAATTGCATTTTTTCTTGCAATTCGTTTTATGTGATATAATGCATATTCTAAATTTTACAGATAGTCAGACCTATGTCACAAAACGTTATACTATCAGACAGACTACATTCTGTTTCAAGTTGGCCATATATGATAACTGGACCGACAAAAAAAATAAATCCATATGTTGATGATCAGTAATACTCCACTTTATGATTCAGTGAATTTATCCTTGTCGGACACGAGTTCGTGTGTGAACGTGGTGATTATAACAATAATCTCTATTCACATTTAAGCGTGTCTCGTGTTCAACACAAATAAGCACTTATAAGTTTTGAGGAGATTCGTGTAACCCGTATGCCGCTGTCGATAGAGACGTTGGCTTGGAGGACTATTAGTTTACTCGCAGTGAGGAACCAACATTTCGGGACTAGTGGATATGCAGGGAAAACGAGGCTTTTGAGAGACCCTTTTGTCAGACTTAGAGGGTCGTGCCATGCGAGGTGGCCCCTTGACCATTCAACGAGAGCTGTGGAACCGGAAATACGTCGTGATCGTCACCTGTACTCCGTGATATACTGATCCATGTTTTAACCAATATTCAATATGACTAAGTGAAATCAATAACCCAATATGACTTAAACCAATCAATATCACCATGAGTGAAATAAATAATTCAGTATCACTCAATAAGTGAAATTCAGTATTCATTATCACTATATGAGTGAAATCAATAATGCAACATCGCTATATAAGTGAAATTATATTTTAATATTGCCGTATAAGTGAAATCATATAATATCGCTATAAAAGTGAAATCTATATATGGACAATATTTTATTACAAGCACCATACGTTTATATTTGTTTTATTACCCCTTGAAATTATATTTCTTGATTAGTTCTAGTTAGGAACGACATGGTTTCATTATATAAGTTTTTTAATTCGGTGCGTATAATTCTGTTAGATCCTTTGTTGGACTTATGCATACGAGTATGGTGCCAGATACGTTCCTCGTTCAATTGTATTAGAAAAAAACATATTTCACGAAATTGCTTTTAGAGTTCTCGATAAATCTTATACGAACCCGGCTTCATCTTGTCACGTGACATGCTAACACCTCTTCAGCCATATTTTTCAGGAAGTATGATAACTGGTATTCTAAGAGTGGAATTATACCCTATATTTATTTAAACCAATTTGCAGACAAATGTGATTTCAACTTTCCACGATAGGTCAAACGTCTCTAATAGAGAAGGAAATCAATGCCTTTGCTGATATTAATGTGAAATAAGAATTGCTAAAACATACTTCGCGATATGAAGCCGGAAACGTTGCTTTACATGAAAATAGGTCTAGAATAGATTGCGAAAAAAGGGCTATGGAAAAACGATTTTTCAAGGCAGAGTAAAACAATGATCCAAATGATGCTGAAACGTTGGATAAGATTACTGGATGAAAACATTGGGGGACATAATATTAAGATCGAAGTATGATGGAAAAAAAGCGGAAAAATGTAGTAAAAATTCTTTGTCAACCTACATGAAGAAAATTTCTAACAAAGTAATCGGACATTATAAATCAATGGAGAGCAAATATTTGATGCAAATAATTTTTGAAAAAGGTACAAGACTGCCAAAATTTGTAGAAGTTGTAGAAGAAGAGATAAATGTCTCGATTTAATGATTTCTTAATTAGTTTTGAAATAAGAAGTTCGGCTAACAGAAGAAGACAAATGGGCTTGGCTTTTGTTGGTTTAATGTTGCTTGAATAATTTACAGCTGTACAAATGAGTATCAAAACAAACAACAAGTATAAGAACGTATCACATTCGATAACTAAAAAAAAAATATTTTATTGAAAAAAATCACTTTATCACAGGAAGGTAGACTTTATTTGTTTGCAATTTCTTGGAATAATTTCTGATATTTCAAGGAGATGAAGACTTTGGTGATGTTTATACTAGTACGATAATAGTTTGCCAGCAAAAATTCCGAGCCGAGAGTGAATTCTTTTCTTCACATTCATCCATGAAAGTCATGTCTTTTAATAAGTAAACAAATATGTAGGTTAAAATATTAGACTTTTGTTAGATATTATTGAACATACAGAAAACTACGAATTCCCAGGTCTTCGTTTATTTGACTTAGCTTTTTTCTTTTTATTTTGAAACGATGAATTGTCTTAAATTTGGTTTAAATCAAAATTCATTGGATCTGTCTTCTTTTCTACTTATGCCAAAAGCAGTGTATTACATAAACGTTCTTTATCAGAACATGTGAGTCATATATTTTGCACAGAACCTGTACAAAACGTTTCCGCTACCTG